>RPOG01002419.1:0-94327 GCA_008086565.1 Thalassoma bifasciatum
GCTGCATTGTATCTTGGAGAAATGAAGTGCCTTTGTCGTAAACTGCAAATGGATAAATGTGATTACTCCTCTGTTTCTATGCGCCTGCAGAGTCTCTGAGTTATTCTCACAAACAGAAAATGCATTATGATTAGAGACAATGACCAGATAATATTTACACGGGCTACACAAAGACGTTGGAGAAACATTTTTATAACAACAGAATGGGTGTTTTCAGTTTATATCATCTTGTGTGTGTGTGAACACTACGCCCATACATTTTAATCTGTCTCTACAGCATGTGTTATATATGAGCGCACACTGTTTACCTCATCTGTTGGACAAAGTTTGACAAATTGGCCGGACTCGAGATGCCAGCACAGTGCAAAGATCAGCCAATTCTGTCAACCGGCCGGAAATGATGACACGACAAAAACGTAATTGAACAATCTGTTCTTCCAGCTGATTATGAAGCTTCCCACTGAGAGAAGCTAACTAGGTGCTATAGTCCACCTTATGGTCAAAATGTGCAAAATCTCATGTTTTAATTTACAGCTGTCCAGGGAAGAGGAAGGAAGATTGTTCAGACGCTCAGCTTATGTAACCCTGTGTGAGTTTCAGCCTCTTTCAGTCCTTCACAAAGATAAGCAAACCAAGAAAAAGCTCATTAATGACTTCTTTTTAATCCTGTGCCAGTTTCAAATCAATATGAGAAGAGAAAAAAAAAATCAACATCACTTCCAAGCACATTTGAGAACACGTTCGACTTTGATCTTACAGCTGAGTGAGTACCTTAAAGTGACTTTAAGCTCAGGTCTGTCGTCAGTTGTTCAAACTTTGAGTGTATGTGCGGGACTTTGCTTTGCTTCATTTGCTTATGAAGTTGATTAGTCTTTTTTTTTAAGCAGCTGCATCGTGCCTGTAGACTCGAAAGGTTTTGATTACAAGGTACAGTGCATTTGAAAATGATGATGGGATATATTCACTAAGTAGGATCTGAAGCAAAAGGCTGAAATAAGGATCAAAGCCCAGACAGTGAACGTGCTTTTCAAACTCCACCGGACTGAAAGTTCAACAGTCTGTGGCTCCAGGGTTCATTTGGACGCTCGCCGAGACCAAGTCTCCTGGGAGATTTTCAGTTGTTTTTATACAGCATCAAAGTGCAATTGTGGCTGAAGTTGGGATTTTGTGTAAAACATAAATAAAAAACAAAATTATTTGCAAATGCTGTTTAACCTTTTCCCAGTAAAAGGCTGGGAAAGTTGATGAATGCTGAAAAAAACAGCTGTTTGGATCATTCCACAGGTGAACAGGTTCATTGGAAACAGGTGAGTGTCATGATTGGATATAAAAGGAGCATCATCCCCAAAAGGCTCAGTCCTTCACAAGCAAAGATGGGGCCAGGTTCACCACTTGGTCAACAACTGCGTAAGCAAATAGTCCAACAGTTTAAGAACAATGTTTCTCAGAGAATCTGGAGAAATCTCTGCACATAAGCAGCAAGGCCCAAAACCAACATTGAATGCCCGTGACCTTTGACCCCTCAGGCGGCGCTGCATTAAAAACCCACATCATTGTGTAAAGGATATTAGCACGTGGGCTCAGGAACACTTCAGAAAACCATTGTCAGTTAACACAGTTCATCACTACATCTACAAGTGACAGTTCAAACTCTACCATGCAAAGACAAAGCCATACATCAACAACACACAGAAACAGCACCGCCGCCGGCTTCTCTGGGCCCGAGCTCATCTGACATGGACTGAGGCAAAGTGGAAAAGTCTGTTGTGGTCTGACGAGTCCACATTTACACCCTTTTTGGAAATGATGGATGTAGTGTCCCCCAGGCCAAAGAGGAAAAGGACAATCCGGATTGTTCTCAGCACAAAGTTCAAAAGCAGCATCTGTGATGGTATGGGGGTATGTTGGTGCCGATTGCATCATGGGTAACTTCCACATCTGGGAAATTTCCATTAATGCTGAAAGATACATCTAATTTTGGAGCAACATATGCTGCCATCCAAGCCACTTTGTCTTTTTCAGGGACGTCTCTGATTGTTTCAGCAAGACAATAAAACCAAGACACATTCTGCTCCTGTTACAACAGCGTGGCTCTGTAGTAAAAGAGTGCAGCTACTAGACTGACCTGCCTGCAGTCCAGACCTGTCTCCCATTGAATATGGCTGAGCATTATGAAGTGCAAAATACAACAACAGAGCAACTAAAGTTTCCACTCTTGTTGAGTGTTATTTAGAGTAAAGGTGATGTAACAGTGGGAAACATGCCGCAACAAAGAATGATCCAAAAGGCTCATTTGACCACAGTAATGCAGCTTAAAACTCACAAACAAGTTTCAAGCCTGAATTGATCAGTCCAAACAATATTAGATGAGAACAAGACTGAAATCTAAGTTAACATTTATGTCTTCTAAGAAAACCAAAGGTGACACCAAAAAATGTTCTTGTTTGAAGGTATTATTTATTATTACTATTTTAGAGGGTTTTTTTACTCCTCACAATCAATCCAGGCATCAATTCAGTCTTTTGATATCTTGTAGTGACTCTAATTTTGGCCTCTCAGATGAAAGAGGCCCATATTAACTCTGATGTGATTAAATATAATTTGGATGTTTCTAGTTTTGTGATTAGATTCTTAGATGATGCTTTTTTCACTATTTTCCAGCTTAGCTAACATTTTCTGTGATTTCTTTTTATCTAAGAGTTTTTGTTTTTGAGTTCAGGTGTTTTTTTTTTATTCTGCTTTGTTTTGGTTGGTATTTTCTTTGTGTGTGTGTGTGCCATCACAAATCTGTGATTTAGTGTTGAAGCTTTGTTAAATTCCTCTTGAAATAAAGACTTTATTCTTCATTCTGAGAGACGTGCTTGTGAGTCCTTCTCTTCTAATCTTGTCGCCCAAGTGGTTTGAGTTTCAGTCTTCCTCAGGTTTTACTCTAACTTCATTGAGCTTCTTCTTGCTGAGTTAGAGAATGAAAGAAAGATTCTTTTGTAATTAAATTACATTCAAACACAGAGTCAACCGAGCTTCAGCCTTCTGCCTGGTCCATGTCTATGAACTCTCTCCTAATCTAATAAAGGGAAATCTGATCAAGTTAGTGCTGTTATGGCCTCGGTAATTGATATGCTGCCTTTTCATAATGTCCTTTTAGAAACAGGAACTGTGATTATGTGTGTTTTGTCTTCTAAAGTATGCAGCAGGTGTAACTGCATTGACCCTTTTAACAGTCAGATTATAAATTATGTTGTTATTACGCTGTGATGGAGGATTACATTTGGAACTTTTGGATCTTAAAAAGGCTCTAAGAAGAGTTTGAAAATGCAGAAAGAAGACATGGGAATGAGACAAAGAAAATTAAGTTAGCAGATAATTGAAAACAACAGTTAAAGCAAAACTGTTTTATTTTCAAAAAATAGAGAAAAAGAAAAGCATTGTGTAAAAAACAAAGTGGATTTAAAGTCATTTTCTGTCAGATATTCACTCTGTCATGACCTTCTGATGGTAACGGCTAAAAATCGTTTTTTTTTTCTGAATGTGGTTGGATTGTTGAGCTGCACAATCAAGACCTCTCACCGCACCGTTGCTGCTGATGTTGGATGCCTTTTTTTTTTTTTTTGAATAGATTTTTATTTTTTCCATTATAGATACATAAGAACAAGAACAGAGCTCAGGCAAAATTCATACAGGGCATGACAGGCATACAATAGTAATCATGGTTACAGCAGTGGACACATTGCACCAAAAATAAATAAATGAAGTAAGACAAAAGTATTCAAGTATTTGTTTAACCCTTACAGGTTGGGTGATGGGTTTAGTTGCCTTTAGGGAAGCCCATTAAAATGGGAGAAGAGAGCTGAGGACCGATGAATTTTAAGTATGGTTCCCAGAGCGTTGGATGCCATTTTGATTTTGAATCCCTTCAAAGATCCTGAGGGTTATGGAACAAATAAGTCAAGAGATGGACCCAGAAAAAAAAAAAAACAGGCTGATCCTTGGCCGAAATTAAGGCCGTTACTAGAGTCGACTGCAGCCCAATAACCATCATAAAACCTCTTCAAAGGCCTCTCCTCTTAATTGCCCGTTCGGACTTTGACAGAGAGCAGAAAATGTTGGAAAAAGAGGAAAAATTGACCCTTGATGGTCCTGATGGCGTCCAACGTTACTGTCATTCCTGACAAGGAGATCCCACTGAGATGTTTCCTTTTTTTTAAGCAGCATAGTGGAGGGGGAACCATTTTGATCTGCTTTTTCCTTCAATGGAACAATGGAGCTGACAGTTGTGCAGGGGCCTGAAACTGCAGCTGGCGTCCTTCATGACTGAGGGCCCTGGCCTCTGTGTTAATGACTGGGTTTTTCAATCGGACAACCCTGCAGTTCACAATAGCCGCCTAACAAAGGTTTTCTTCTTCTTCCAGAGAAATAACTACACTCTTTTGGATCATCCTGTTTGTTCTCCTGATCTAAATCACATTGAGAATATTATGGGATGGATAGAGAGGGAAGTTTACAAAAATGGACGCCAGTTACAGACAGTGGACGACAAACATGAATTATTTCACCACTTGGAGCAACGTTTCCACTGACCTCCTGGAAACACATGCAACAAGCATGCACAAACAAATTTTCATTTCCTAGTTTTTGGGGTTTTTTTTTGAAAGACCTTCTTCTAATTTAGCGGTTTTTCATTTTTTCCCCCTCTGGTCTTAAATTGTTGATCAGCCGATAAACTGACTATTTCACATTTGAAACAGTAATTTTTTTTTCTCCCAGTCTTAATTTGCTGGTAAGAGACTTTGTATTCCCACCTTTCCCCATCTTTTTTTAAGTTCTCCAAACTAAGTTGAATCTCAAAACAATGGAGCCAATAAAGTTGTTGATTTGTTGTCGTATCTGTCGTGTTTAAACAAACAGGTTGTAGGAAGTACAAAGAAAGTTATTGTCACGTTTTTTATCATCTTTTTTGGCTCGTCCAGGTGTTTTATGTGTCTTGCGTTGTTTTTCCTGACGTGCCGTTGAATTAATTATCATTTACAAAACTTGTTTTTCTTCCAAGTAAGACATCTGGCAAATGATCCTTGCACCTTCTATAATCAGAGGAAAGCAGGTAGAATCGATTCTTGAAATATATTAGTGAAGCAGGGACTTCTCTCCGCCTAATTTCCATCACGCTGTGAAACGAATCCAACCACAGTTTTTTTATTTACTCCACCGTCTCCCACAAAGAGGACATGACTTTGCTGTCAAACAATCTATTTCAAATATTATGAGTTTAATTGGAGTTTGCTGTTCTTCTGTAAAACTATTACACTGAACTATTCCTGCGAAAGCCTCACGCAATTTCAGCACAATGATGATAGAAAAGCATGATCCTGTGCAATGAAATTTAATACAATTACACACGGGCTCTTGGAGAGCTTTGCTTCCTTTGTTTTGTGATTCGATTAAGTTTGCATGTGGAACAAGCCAGTAGAGATGGATTGCTGAGCCTGCAGCACAGAAAAATATGAGCAAGACCTGAAATGATAATGTTGTAGGTTTTTCTGTGTCAGGATCTACTGTTTCCCAGGAGAACTGGGATTTTTGATTTGCAGTCAAACAGAAATTTCAACAGAATAAAAAAGATTTCTCCATGCAACATTGAAATTCCAGATCCTCATGAAGATACTCTTTAATCCGGGAATAAATGTGTTTCTTACAGTCTCTTTGCAAATATGGAGTAAAACAAGTGATAACATATCATTCTAATGCTCACTCAAGCATCAGGATGTCTCTGCAGTCTTCGCCGAACGCAGCTCAAACAGGACAGGCGGGGGTTTTCTCTCCAGCATCATAATCAGAAACTTTGTGTTACCGAGCCTGACCTCCAATTTGGCTCGGCTTCCTTTTGAACAAACAGCTGAATGTGTTGTTTGTTCGGTGAGCACACTTTCAGTTTACCCTGGGAAAAAAATAAGTTTTTGTGCTCGTGAAACTTTTCCCTCTGCCCTCTGAAGTAGAGAAACTGAACAATGAAGTGAAAAGAATGGACTTGTTGTAAGTTGTTGAAGTAACACCAAGGTGCGAAGGGGAAAAAACCCAGGA
Source organism: Thalassoma bifasciatum (assembly GCA_008086565.1). Lineage (NCBI taxonomy): Eukaryota > Metazoa > Chordata > Actinopteri > Labriformes > Labridae > Thalassoma > Thalassoma bifasciatum. The sequence goes on from RPOG01002419.1 coordinate 6,076, forward strand.
GTTGGACAGTGCGAGTGTTTCAGATTTGTTACCTTTAAGCAAGATTCTAAACTGTAATTCTATAATTCTATCCTATAATTCTAAATTCTAAACTGTAAATCAGTTTTCACATTGTAAACTGTTGTTTTCTATTAACTTATGGTTGTAAACTTCTGTTGTCATGTGAGCTTTCTATGAAGTGTGTTTCTGCCCCGTTGACCAGGTCATCCTTGTAAATGAGATCCTGATGTCATCGGGTTATTTATCTAACTGAATGAAGGTTAAATAAATAAATAAGTAAATATAACCCTAGTTATCTGATTACCGGTGTTGGGCAGTAGCGCATTACTGTATTACATTACATTTACATATTACCTCCACTAGTAACGAGTAATCCGACGAATTACTCTGGAAAATCAAGCAATGCAACGTTTAAGTTGACCGTTCTGTTGACCCATGTCACAATAAAGAAAAAGAATAAAGCAACATTTTGGCTACACTAATTTCCAACAAGACTTGGATGCAGCTGTTTGGAAATACGGTCAAAATTGATGTTTTGGTAGCAGTTTGTTGGGGATTAAATCAAAAATTTTAAACATGATGTTGTGTGAGGTCTAAAAACTGAGTTGGCGGCACTTCTTGACCTCTCTACTTTTGTAATAGTTTAAGTTTCACTTTTGTGACAAATTCAGTATTTCACCTTTTAACCTCCACAGAACAAAAAAAAAAAAAAGCTCTGCCTGAGACTTGAAAGGTGAATCGAGCTCTAAGTTGAACAAAATCTGCACCACGGGACAAAAACTTCAGCTCGGCCATTCATTGCCACAGAGTCATTCTGGGAGCACCGATAGAGTCCCGCCTGTGTTTGATAACTCATTATTTCCCCGACTATTCTTCCACCATGTCCGCTATAATGCATGAGAGGCTTCACATTCATTTATCAGCTCTTTGATTTCTTTGCGAAAATTTCCAGCGGCTCCGACCGGCCTCATGTAGAGCAGAAAAGACTTCAGTTGGCGAATAATGGACTGCACCTTTTAAGTTCATGTTTACATATAAAGATGGAGCCGTTCTTTTCAGATTGTCTCCTTCAGCAGGAAACATGAAACATTGTTATCTGGAAGGGGGGGAAAGCCTCGCGATTCATTTGAGGCAAACCTTTTACTGACACACTTGGTATTTCTCATCTCATTATTGGGGCTGATTATAATTCATAGGCTATATTAAATGTCAGAGAAAGGCCAAGGATTGTTATGCAAATGTTAAGCATAGAATGTGTTCGTTCTTTCAGATTTAGTCGTTTATTTCCTCGACTTTGCCTGCATAAATAGAAAAAGAGAGAAAGAAAATGACAACAACAGTTTGTCCGATTGTTGAAAACACGTTGTTTGGTTTAATCCGTGTCGACGTCACAGTTTGTCTTTGTTCGGCGCAGTTGTCTTTAAATAACCAGCTGTAGGAATGAAGCAGATCGAAGAAATGAAGTCTGATACTTTCATCAGCCGTCAACCGACAATCTCTACTGCAAACTTTTGGAGACAGTGATTGCTCTGTGGCTATTTGCTTTTACATATTGCAAGGTTCATCCTATGAGGAAAGTACTGCTTCTGACAAATACATGTGTAACATCTTTTTCTATTATCTTCATAGGTTAACCAATCCAAAAGAGGAATCTTAATTTTCACTCACTTTTCAACCCATGAAATATGATTGACTATATTCTCTATTTAAAGATGCAATCAGCTTTATTCATGTGTGTGAAAAGATTACAGGTGCATAGCAGCAGCCTGCAGCCCTGCGGACAGTATGAGGGAACCTTACATGAACCGTCTTCAACCACGTATTGTGTAAGGATACTTCGGCTAACTATCAAAATTGAATTAGTCTTCCTCCCACAGACCAAAAACATGCCCATGTTATGTTAATTGATTATTCTAAATTGCTCGTAGGTGTGAGTGTGTGCGTGAATGGTTGTTTGTCTATATGTCAGCCCTGCGATTGACTGGCAACCAATCCAGGGTGTACCCTGCCTCTCGCCCAATGACAGCTGGGATAGGCTCCAGCCACCTGCGACCCTGAAGAGCAGGATAGACGGGTAAGATGGGCTAACAATCAAGGTTTGTGTTTCAGTTTGTAATGTAGCTCATACAACACTTTTAACCTCATAAGACCCTGCGTCTACATTTGAGGACATTACATTTCTGCTTCTCAGACCCACAAAACTTTATTTTAAAAAACTTAAACTTTTAGCCACATTTACAGACACTGCCCACGCCAACTTGTAGTGATATTACAACATTGCACCCATGTCAGTGAAAGAAAACTGTACTTATTCGCAATAACACTTATAACTAACAACTGATAGCCAACTCATAACATCAGACAAAGGCTTCAGTCTTAGGAGTTTAAAAAGTGGAGTTAAGTTGTACTAATTCAACTTTTTACCAGATCCAAAAAAAGAGAAGAACCATTCAGAGAGTTAATTCTAAGGCTTTTTGAAATAGTCTCTCTTTTGTTGATTGCATGTTGATTATCCACAATTAGAATAAGACCATCAGCACAATGCACACTTTGGCAAGAGTGACGTCTATATGACAGGGAGTGATGTTTCTGATGGGGAAAAGAGTCTTCATCCAAGAAAAGTACTATTCAAGCTAAAGGTGTCATGATCCAATCTTGCAGTGCTTATCCATCAATATCACACTTGAAAACTAACGTACTGACAAACTGACCCCTGTGGGTGGCAGCAGTGCTCTCTTTGGATGAGAGATCAGCAAAGATTATGAGAAGAGATGACGGAGAGACAGTGGCAGAAGTTGATTGGCGAAAAAGTTCAGGCAGTTCACACTTGGATGGAGTTGGTGAGTAAACATGAGAAAAAATGAGAAAGGACGGAGCTGTTTTTTTGGTCATAAACAGGTGTTTTTGTCGAAACCTGCCTGTGTTCTACTGCTTATTACTAAAGAACAGACAAAAAAGATTGAACAAAGCTGTTTTGCTCTGAAAAGGGTTGGTAGCCAGTGTGTCAAGGAGGGAGTTTATTGGCTCATAAAATGCACATTTTATTGACCTTATATGCATAAAAGTTGTTAAAACAATAACCAACGTTTTACCTGATGATGGGGTAAGTTTCCATGTAAAGGGAGGAAGAGCTGACTCTTAGTATCTCACGCTCATTGTATGATTCAACAAACTTAAACCTCACATAACCAACTACTTTACCAACTCACAAACCACTTAAGACTTTCCTTGATTTCTCATTCCTGAACCCAAGGTAAGAGACTGTGCACTGAAAAGTTATCCTCAGTCTTATTCTGTCTTGCTGAGTTTAATTATAATAATTGAACAATTAGGACAGAATTACATACAACACGTACACCATTTGGGCCTCTGATAATTTCTGTATCACCCCTTGACATCAATTTATCAACATTTATAGTCATTCTGTACTACAGCTACCTTGTCTCCATTCTTGGAAAAAAGAAGACGTCCACATCCGGTAAACTTGCCCGAACATGTGAAGTCACATCATGTCATGTTCATGAGCAGCCATGTAATAAAGCAGTTTGTATTGATCCCAACTCTTGGTTTTTCCCACTCAATTTTCAGTAGACAGGGATATTGATTTAAAAAGTGTACTGCTTTCATGTTTATTCCATCACCAACACAACGACCATGAGAAGTGTACCTTGCATCTGCAGGCAGTGTTACATTAATGCATACAAACTGTTTGCACCTCCAAGGCAATCAAACTGATTGAAAGATAGAAATGTTCCTTCTTGCTGCAAAGCATGTCATCTATCAAATCACTCATTGGCATATGGATCGTTGGATTGATTTGAATTCTCTTTCTGCAAATAGGTCTTAGCAAAATAGCACAGCCGCACTCATGATGTCGTTAAAACCTTCTTTTTGCAATATTCAGCGCTGCCTCGATGGTCGTCTGTGAAAAGTTGAAGAGGCCTTCAAAAAGAATACTGCCCTGAGATGCTGATTCAACCTGGATCCACATTATTAGAGGACCTCTGTGCGTCTGGAAATATGTCTGGTCATTTGCTTTTAGATTTTTTTTAATTTGCAAATAACAGACATAGCTGAATCAGATGTCCCAAGGTAGTGCTAAGCCTGAGCAAACAGGGCTAACGGCTGCTTTTGTATTAGATTTTCTTTTATGGGGTCGATGGGGGAAATGCAGATTTATGCAGAATATTACACTAACAGTGATAGTTGGCATTAAATAACTACAGCTTTTTAATACTTCAACACTAGGAATTGATAGTATGAACAACCAGATATTCTTTACTTGCTTCTATGGCTTTAAGTGCAATAATTACCTCTGAGCAATGTCCATATTTTATCTCAGTGTTTGTTCAATTACCTATAACTCACATCATTATTTAAATACAATATATATTTTTTGTGTGCTTATATTTCAACTTTAACATGACACCAATACCTATTTTTGGAATTTTCCTATAGTTTAACACTTGTTAAATGTGAGGAGCTGTAATTAAAAAAAAAAACATTTTTTCCTCGAGAAGTGGCTTCCAACCTTTTTCAAGTCAGGGCCCACTTTTAAGTCTCAAAAATTTTAACAGCCCACCTCCTACCCCACAAATTAAGAGGCAATATAATGTCCTCTCAGAGTATTTTGTAAAGCATAGATAATTTAATACATTCAACCCTGTGGTGCATAGTGGTCACTACAGTGGAGATGTAGAAATACCTAAAAATTTGAGTTATTTACTCCCAAACTCAATGGTTCATGTGGTGGAAATTCATATTGGCCTGTGTCAGGATTTTTTTTTTTCTTAGGACCTGAATATGGAAACATATTGCTGCCACGGAGAAAAAGAAATTGTGATATTATCTTGTTATTTTGAAATAAATATCTTGTTATTTCATGATACCAAATCATTGTGTTATGATGTGATTACTTCCATTGCTTTACTATGTTTGGTGCCTCGAAATAACGAGATAATTATCCTGAAATAATGAGATAATATCACTTTTTTATTTTGACCAGGCATAATATCACTTTTTTTTTTTTTGTCGTGGCAGCAATACACTTATGTACCTGAAAATATGTTTTCAATTTTTTTCAAAACACATATACGTATCATTTAAAAATGTTATAGACAAACATTTGAGGGTGAAAAAGCTTAAAAACTATAAATTATTCAGTGTTAAAATGGATGAAAGAGAGTTAAAATGTTTTGTCAAGCATCAAAAAAAGATTATTCATAAAATTAACCAAAAAAAAGGAAGAAGATAAAAGAGGTCAACAAAAACATGTCACATGTACTTTAAGTTCACACTGTTTATGTTGAATGCTTAGTTAAAAGTCTTTGTTAAAAAAAAATGGAAAACTTTTTTTCATGCCTTAAGACAAATTAAAACACTCAAGGAAAAAAAATCCTGACACTGACCATAATTCATGCATCAGAGGGTTAATATCCTTTTAAACATAACTGGGTTCTTACATTACAACCCCCTCTCTACAGAAGTTATACCTTTTTTGGCAGTGACTTGGGGGCCCACAAGAGGGCCACGGTCCACAGGTTGGGACGCACTGCCCTAAATAAAGTATTTCTGATTCTGATTCTGTATCAAGACAAATTATTTTGTTAAGAGTTTTGTTGTCTCTAATATCGCAAAAGAATTTAGTTAATTATTTGGCAGCTTTTCTAACTATAGCTGAATCAAGTCACAAAGGGGGCAGGGCTTAACCAAATGACATTAATGACTGGCTCTGATGCATGGTTAACTCAGTGTGACAGACCTTGTTTTTTATTCCAGCCCTCACTTTTGATGTGTGCCTCTCTCACACACTCTAAAATCTGTCTCCACAGAGGGGATCCTTTTTGAAACAGACTTGAATCTATGACACTTGTACCCTCCCTGTAATTGGGTGTTCCTCCACTCTCTAATTTGTGACAGCGCAGAGTTCATTCAGATGAAGAAAAAAAAAAAGAGTTCTAAACTATTAAGCAAGAAGAAATCGTCGAGGCAGTGATGAGCAATCTCCTGCTGATCTGACCCTTGATTAAAAGCTTGGCCCAGAGCTAATTCATTGGCCTTTAATTTCAATGGCAGGCTCATTATCTTTAAGGAGGCGATGAGAAGTCACAGAGGTTTACAAGCATTGTTTGGCTCACAAGGGGCGGCAGCGAAGAATGATAATGCTCTTTTGGTATGTTTCCTCGGTGCTTTCTCTGCATCATTATGCAAGCTTAATAGAGCCCAGATGAACAATGAGGGCTTTGGTGGGTTTCCATTCAGTATGGTGATTGCAAAGGTCTTATTTTTTTCTTGCTGTTACACAACCAGCTGCCTCATATAATGGCGGAGGTGGGGACAAAACAGCAGAATGCAGCTCATGGACAAATTATACAATTTCATCAAAGTGTTATTTGGCTTTGACCATGGCTGTAAATCGCATTCCTGCAAGAAGCATCTGGGGCATTAAAATGGACTCTTACAGAAGACTGCCTTGGGTGGTGTGGTGACAAGTGTCGGAAAATGGCAAATAAAAGTCCTTTCGAGCTCCATGGACAGGCCTTTTTAAAAACATGAAATACTCTAATGGTGTTCATCCAAAATTAAAGTGAACCTCATCAGAGACTCTGCACTCGTTACCCAATTTATCCAACACACCAAACATTATCTCTTTGTAATTTTCATCCTTTATAACTATGATGACGCATAACGCTAATTTTACAGCTGTCTTATCTTTAAATTACTCTTAGATTTGTGATGATGATGGCAATTAGCAAACAGCACAGATGCTGAAATGCTTATTCAATACCCACGTATGAAGGCATTATTAAACTCATTCTCTACCAGATGTTTGCACCTCCTCGCTGGTACGTTCGTTCGGAGCAGAGAGGAGCTTAATCACCACACGGAGACAAAGTATTTCATAAATCTTGCACACAAAAGCTTAATGGTTTCAACATTAAATGGGGAGCAGCTTTAAATGAGACCTGATGGCATAGTTCTCTCAATAAGAGGGTTTCAGAAACAGATGTAAATAAAGCACTTAAGCCAAATGTGACATATGCTGGCATGACCTTGTAGCTGTTTGACTTCTTCATGGAGTCATATCGCTAAATGGTTCATCTGTATGATATGACACAGAGAGGAGTGTGACATTGGTACCAAGTCTCATTTTCATGCATGTCACTTTGCAAACACAGTAGGAGTTGGGACAAATCGCTCAAAGCATCAAAGTCTTCAAATAAAAGTGAGAAAAACCTTTGGTGACCATGTTTCTCAAACTCTACTACACAAGGCCACTGCTCTTGGGGCTCAGCCTCAGAACATGAGGTATAGAATTTACCACGAGCCTAAACCAGGATTCCCAAGTCTATTATCAATTGTTTTTCTCTCCCTGCATCTGTTTGTTTGTCTCCATCCATTTATCTCTCTGTCTTTCCACTTAACCCCCTTTTCAGCACAGCTGGTCACAGCAGATGGCAGAAGCAACAAAGGGTTGGGTCTGGGTCTGAGTTTATTCAGTGTCACTGTTTTTTTAAGAGGTAGGATGAATAAATTACACTGGTTGGTTTTTTTTTTTTTAAGTTTGTTTATTTTTTAAACTGGATAGTTGATTGGTTTTGCAGTTATTGATGTTTCATGGGTGGGTAAATAGTTGGCTGATATTTGTTTCACGGTTGGTTGGTTGTTTTGCTGGTTGCACGATTGAGTGATTGGTTGGTTGGATTGTTGGCTGATTGATTTCTGCTTGGTAGGATCATTTTTGTTGGTGTAGTGGTTGGTTTATCGATCGCATGAGTGGTTAGTTGGCTACTTGTTTGTTTGGCTCAGTGGTTCGTTTGCTGTTTTCATTGTTGTTTAATTAATTGGCTGGTTGATCTCAGTGGGTGGTTGATGAGTTGTATGGTTTATTTGGTGATAGACTGGTGGTTGAAGTTGTGTGTGATTGGCTGGTTGGTTAAGTGGTTAGTTTGATGGAATTAGTTGGCTTCATGAATACCAACTAAGTTTATTTGTCAATGGTTGGTCGGAAAGTTGATGGGATTGGGTGGTTAATGTTTTTATTCTTTACTTGTTTGGTTTAGAGTTTTTTTGGCTTGTTGGTTGATTAGTTTTATCGATTCATAGTTTTGTTGTTGCTTTGTTGGCTGATTTCACTATTTGGTCGGTAAATTGGTTTTGTTATAGGTTTGGAGGTATGTCGACCAGTTGCAAAGTTCAATCATTGGTCAATTATGTAGTTGGTTAGCTTGTTGATTGATAGTTGGCTGGTACTGAGGTTTGTTAATTGATATATTTCGCTGTTAGGTTGATTGATTGATGGGTTGATTGGTTGGTTTGGTGGTAGATTGTCGAATGGTGGGTTGATGTTGTTATTAGTTGGATTCATTGGTGGCAGATTGGTTTCGTTGATTACATTTTTTGGGTGTTGTTGTTCTTTTTTGGTTGGTTTTATGGTTGATAGACCAATTACATGGTTGTCGTGGGATTCTCTTCCTGGTCTCAAAATCAACATAGAAAAAATACAGGCATAGTTGAAAAATTAAATTTGATGGGGTTTTTTATTGGTTGCCAGCCCCCTAATGTGATAACGCTATTTACAAATTTATCCAAAAAAAAAAAGTTTTTTTTTTTTTGGATAAAACAGTGTTTTCAGAGTCCTACATTAGCTCAAAAAACATGCAGTGAAATAAAACATTCAATGATCAGGAAAATCAGACTTGTTACCTACCCAATAACTTGGCTCAAACTGCCAAGAACACTCAAAATTATTCTTTTTTAAAGGGTTTAGCCCCGGCGAATGAAAATGAAGTTGAACAATAAAGCACAAAAACACTTGTTTCTCTTTATCAGAGATAATATGCAATGAACACATTCCACATTACATTAAGAAGAAAAATTTACTTGCTTCAGGACTCTTTTGGTGTCTCAAATACGCCAACAGATAAACCGAAATAAAGAAAAAACCTTGATTATTTAACAGTCACATGGCCACTTTTGGCCAACATACACCTGTATCTTAATTCGATCTAATTTTGCTTGTTTGGCTTGTAAGCTGTACTTATTTTGCAACTGGTTGGCTGGTTGTATGATTTTGTGATAAGTAAGTTGGCTGTGTAATTGAAGGTTTTACTTATTGATTGATGGGTGGGTTGGCTCATTATATAGTATTATCATTGGATGATCTTGTATTTGGTAATCTTGTGGATTTACTTGTTTTGTGGTTGGTTGATGATATCATTCATGGCATCCAGTAAGTTGGTTGGTTGGCTAAGTTGACTGTTTGGATGGATAATTAATTGGTTTAGTGACCAGTTGGCTGATTTCATGGTCTTGTAATTGGATGATGTTGTAGTTGGTTACTTGCTTCACTTACACGCCACATCAGTCATAAACAGTGCTGATGGCAGTAACAACAAAATGAAAGATATAGACTTGTTTTTTTTAAGCCTCCCATATAACATGTATTTTCTTTATTTATTTAAAGCTGTAGTATTACAAATTGGTTGGATGACGAGTTGGTTGGTTATAAATTGAAGTACTCACCAATGGGCCATACTCATGAGATAGATTCTACAACTAAATTCACATTCTCTTTCATGCATGGTACCATTGGTTTGAGCTGAGAAGTCAAAGCCATAAGCCTGTTTTTTAATCTCAAGTGAATGCTGCTTTAGCTTCAGGGTGCTGGGAAACATATCACACACACACACACACACACACACCAGATGTTTGTTTTTCAGTCTGTGTAGAATGTCAGACTGAAATATCACTGTGATATAAGACTGTTTACATTTCCATACTGCAGTTATACAACCAGTTTAAGTATTAATGAGTTTTCTAAGGTCAGTGATGACTTCATGTCATGGCTGATTGCATCTTAGTTCTATATTAATGATCACACGCAAAAGGGTCTGCTCAACTTAGGGCCCTGAAGGCCATGTATTTAAAAAGAAAAAAAAAAAGGGATGCGAATGTAAATCAGAGTGGGTAAATATCATGAAAGTTCAGTTGAGATTATATGACGTAGAGAATGTAGACACGTCTGGGAAAACAACACAAGTATAAGTGAGTCCCTGCAGCTTTGACCTAACAACAACAGATACAAAATGTGAATAAAAGTTGAAGAGGAACAGTATTGTAAACTTTAAAGAGTTTGATTCGCTAACTTTTGTTTTGAACATGAATAAATGTCGACAGGCACAGTCTGTTCAAGCTTGACCTGACAGATTTGTACAAACATTGGTTGCATTTTCTGTAATAAAGCCTGCTAAACCAGAAAAACAGTAAGATTTTATGAAAAACATGACCAAAACAACATATGATGAAGTACCACTGTGTGATTAAATTTAGACGTGGAGTCTGATTCGTCTGGATCTGTGCAGACACACTGTCACAGCACCTTACATTTAACATCCACTCACCACCATATGGAGGCTGACACATGGGTCGGCGCTTAATGTGCTAAATCTGCCATGCAAACACATAAAGCAACGTGAAGTGGACAGGGCGAGGGTGTAGTGTCTGAAATCATTTCAAGTGTTTAAATCTTGTTTATTTCCATTTTACATACTCCAGCAGTCAGGAAACAAAAAAAGGGAAAGTTTTCATAACAGAAATATGCATGCTATGAAAACAGAGAGGCCATTTTTAATGATTTGCAAAGTAATACTTGCAGTGAGAGCTCACAAAACAACAAATAGTCTTTAATTAATAGAATGTGTATGCATACCAGCCCTCATTCATCACCACAGTTTTGCAAAATGTAGTAAAATAACCGCTCTGCTTAGAAGCACTGGTATGTACACTGGTGAGTCACCACCAAATGCTCAACCTCCATCAGTCACTTTCTATAAAGCTCACAGTGACAAAGCCATTGCTAATTGATTGGGACATTAACAATTGGTCTGCATCAGGTGGCGCTGTCATTTCTCCCCCGTGCAGCAGCAGGTAAATACCCTGTGGGAGGATCCTCTCCTAATGACTGTGGAAACATGCAGTCTGTTCGCACGGATGCTGTGTTTCTCACTGGCCTTGTGCTTTGTTTACCCCTAAGTCATGTCTGTAGCATGCAAGAGTTAAACGACAACTGGAGAGCAACTTGACAAGAGCAGGAACTGACCTACAGAAATGTTGTCACGGATTATACGCTTCCTCTTCAGCATCTTTCAAAGCTCCACATAATCTGGTATGTTCGCCCTTTTGGGAGCATCTCTCATTGAAATGCAGAACAGTATCTGAGTACTGCAGTTTTCCCTCTCTTGTTTATATCTACTGTTTGTATCAGTAACAAAAGTTTGAAGTTTTTAAAACCTCTGTGAGAAGTTTTTTTTGACTGATAATGAGAGAAAGATAGTTTTAGTATCTCTGCTTTAGCTATAAGCAAATAAGATCAAGCGCGACAAGAATCATTATTTTAAATGCCGGGGGCTGGTGTCGAACAAAGAAATCAACATCACGCTGCCAACGCAGTCTTTTGTTTCCATTTATCACGACAAAGACTCACAGAGAGTGATTCACTGGAAAAAAAGCAGATTGAGAGAGATGAGATTTCTCATCTTGAAACACAGCATAGGGTTGGTAAAAGCACACATATTTGTAATTTCAGTGCAGAACTTTCCACACGAACAAGAGCATCACTGCGACCACCTGCGTGCTAATGTATTTGCCTTTGGCCTTTAAACAGTGTTTTGTATTTCTGAGCGGACTAAAGGGATCACAAATGCCATTGGCATTTTTATAGCTGCAGATCTCTGATCGCACTCAGTTGATGATAACACGGTATTCAAACATATGTTAGCGATGACTCAGCCTGGATGTAAATTTCTCTCTTGTGGTTATTTCAGCTGTAAAGTCAAACCAGACCTTTAATGATGAAGCAAACGCTGCTGTCCAAGGACTCTGGAGAAGCACCCATGACTGACTGATGAACATCCAGAGCAAGTGATGTATGTTTCAGGTGAAATTCTCAGAGAGGATTTTTTTCCCCCTCTGTTCATGAACTTATCTGTTTCCCTTTTGGGGGTCACAGGAGATGCAGTTTATCCCAGCCATCATTGGTTGAAAGTCAGATCACGCCCTGCACAGGTTGTAAGCCTATCACAAGGCTGACATAAATAGACAGTCAGCCATTCATGTGCACACTCACTCCCACGGGCAATTGAGAGTGATCAATCAACTTAATGAGCATGTTTTTGAACTGTGGAAGGAAGCTGGAGGGAACCCACGCATGCATGGTGAGAACATGCAAACTCCCCATATGAGGGCACCTGCCCCAGGAATGAAACCCGACACCACTGTGCAGCTTTTCTTTCAGTTCTGTCCTATTCAAAAAGGTTGTAGTAAATTTTACAGGCAATTACTGGCAGAAAGGTGGTGGTGGTCAGTAGCTTACTGTATTCAAATTTACAGTATCATTACTGTATCTTTGATTACATTTTCATGACTGTATTTTCCCCCCACAATGTTTCTGTAAAATACTGTTTGTTTACGATAAATTGATTAAATAAAATGGTCATAGTTTTGCACTTTTGGATCTTGAAAAGGTTCTAAGGAGAGTTCTAAAATGCAAAAAGAAGAAAAAAGAGATAGACAAATGAAACTGAGTTCATCATTTACAACAACAATTAAAGTGAAATAGTCTGTTCATCAGCTGATACAAAGTTTAATAACATATATTTCAAAAGACAAAATATGCACAAAAAATTTAGATGTAATGTCACTTTCTGTCAGGTATTCACACTGTCATGACCTCCTGATGGCAATTTCCATAAGTAAGGCCCCCCACAACGCTATCACTGCTGAGTTCGGATACAGTTAAGCAGCCATTTTGGATTTCTTTAAAGATCCTGAGGGTTATGAAACAAAAAAGTTCAAGTGGTAGACCCAGAAACCTTTCACCTCTTAAACAGGAGGATCTGATTGGATGTCTATCAAGACATGGACCAATTCTTGACCCAAATTAAGGCACTGACTGCCAACCAATTACCATAAGACGTCTAAGAGAGAGGGGCTTTAAGAACAAAAAAACTCCTCAAAAGGCCTTGTTTCCTTCGCTACAAATTGCCTGTTTGGACTTTGACAGAGTTGTAAATATGGAACTTTGAAAGGTGGAAGAAAGTTTTATTCTCCGAGGTTTTATTCTCTGATGACGTCCAGTGTTACTGACATGACAAGGAGATCCTACTGATATATTTCATTGTTGTTGAACAAAACATTGTATTTGTTGTTGTTGAGTAGTTTTTGTTGTAATCAATTAACTAAAAGTGCTCATATGAAGTGATTAGATGCAAAGTGGAGCTATTCCAACTCTGTACAGATGTAAAGTTAGAAACAAACATGACTAACACCAGACGAAGCTTCCTGTTTGGCTCCCATTACAACTTATGTCATCAGCTCAGTGAAGTGTGAGTGTAACTGCACATAAGGAAGAATAATACAGCACATACGGTGCTACCCTTGTGAAATGAGTGGAAAATAACAGCTGAAAGTTTACATAAGTCAGGAACAAGGTGAATGTAATTGTAAAAAACAGGCCAGGCAAAGGATATTTGGTTCAACCAACCATTTGGGTTAGAAACTGTTTTACCTAAAAACACGTAAGAGAATGAATTATATATTATCTTTGTTATCAATTTTGGATAAAAATGGTAACTGTGAGTCCAGTTTAAGTCTTGAATGGCAATGCCATCACTTATTCTCAACGACTCTGTCACCATCAAGGCTCTGCTGGGTTTGTCTCCAGTCTGACCTACACAGGCCTGTCACAGCAGAGGTCCTGGTACTCATTACCACCAGCAACAAGGGGTCACCACTCTAGTCTTGGCCATAGAGGGGGGGCAGGGCTAATCACAGTGACACAGCAATCATGTTAGCCCAGAGAGAAGTGCTGAATGTCAGGGCCCATTATGCTCGCTATGACATACAAGGCAGGTTATCAGAGAGTGAATCCTAACGTAGGTTCCTTCTGCAGAGGACTATCCCACCTTTGACACACAAAATGCAAATAAAGTGAATAAAAGATTAAAATTAGAGGGAACATGAGACAGATACTATGCAGATGAGACAGCGGGAGTGTTAAATTAGCAATTTTTTATATATTTTTAAAATCAAAATTATCACTTTATTTTCAATCACTGCAAGGAAAAAACTCTAACAGTGGAAAACCACAATCATTTAAATGATGCTTCAACTGGTACAGGTCCATTTTTAGATTTCTGGGCCCAGCTCTCATGAGGTAAATTTAGACAATTAGATATTGGATTATTAAATACCTAATGAAAACATCCATCACCTTTCACCAAAAGCACGGACCAAGTGCAGGCTATGAAAATGAATAACATTATGGCCCTAACTTTATTTCCTTAGCTCTTGTCCTTCATGTAGTCACGATGCAACAGAACATTAAATTCACAGCTTGGTAAGCTCCTTAGTTTTCAAGTCAGTATTTCATTCCTTTTTGTCACAAATGGAGAAACAAATATTACACATAGAGTGTATTTTTTCTAAAAAGATGGAACTTGGACAGTGGATGAAAACTAAATTATTGGACCTTTAGACGCCTTCAAACTGCTGCAACCATCCCTGATTCTCAGTTATCAGCAGGTTCCTTACAGTTGTGAATCCCTAATGAACCTGACAACCCCCATAAATAGAAATCAAAGTTTAACGAAAGGTAACGAGGAGCCCCACCGTTGTTGTTGTTGATCACTTCAAAAATTTGTTTCAACATTCTTGATGTGAGTGTTTTCCAGGAGGTTCGTGGGAACGCTGCTTCAAGTGGTGAAGATGCTTTATGTTTGGCCTCAAAAGTCTGGAACTGACATAAATTTTTGTAAACTTCCCTCTCCATCCCATAATATACTCAATGTGATTTAGATCAGGGGAACACGCAGGATGCTCCAAAAGAGAGAGATTATTCCTCTGGTAGAAGAAGAAGAGGTCCAATGTCAGTCCTGTTGAAAAACCCTAGTCATTACCACACAGACCAGGGCCCTCAGTCATGAAGGATGCACTCCAACATCTCCACAACTGTCAGCTCCATTGTCCCATTGAAGAAAAAAGCAGATCATGATGGCGCCCTCTCCACTATACCGCCTAGAAAACATCTCAATGGGCTCTTCTTGCCATGCCATGTTGGACACCATCAGGACTGTCAAGGTTCAGTTTTTGTCTTCCACCTTTCAATGTCCCATGTTTGCTGCTCTCTCAAATTCCAAACAGGCAATTAGGTGGAAGCAGACGAGGCCTTTGAAGAGGCCAAAGTACACCCCTTAGAAGTCAGATCAGTTACTGTTATGACTTATCACATAGTTGAATAAACCCCCAGCAGATACAGACCTACCAAAGACTCATGGACACAGCAGGGTTCGGTCACACACACCGCTCCGCATCACACCCTCTGCGACCAGCGACCAGTTTACACAAAACGAACCATCAATACAGTAAGACAAGGACACCAGGACCTAATGAAACAATCCGCTGCACTGCGATGAGAGCTGTCATAATGCCCGTCATAACCTACCTGAGAGTGTGTTCCAAAGCTTGTGCTGCCAATGACCGGCTATTAGCACTTGGCAGTTGCGCCGTCGGCATTTCAATGTAAAACTGACATTTAGAAGAGAGCAGATGATGCTATTGACACTTGGATAGGCAGTCATTAGTTCCCCCTTTAGCATTCATTGTGTGAGGCATTTCATCACTAAATGTCAATTATCATGGCAGCTCCATTCAGCAGCTAACCTTCAGTTATCACTGTAAGCATTGAAGGGAAGGGTGCCTTTAAGAATAAGCTGACTTTATCCCTGCTCTGACAGCTCTCTTTGACCGTACTTAGTGATATGGAATAATGTAACATTTCTATATCCATGGGGCTTCACCTGCTCTGAGAGCTATCTTTGAACTGTAGTGATATGCTAAATTTATATTCGCTCCAACAAACACGAGTTCCAGAGACTTCTACATGAATGCCTTGCCATAGATTCCTTCCAATAAAATATATTTTGTACATTAAAACACTTTTTTAATTGTATCAACAAAGAATCTCAAACTAGAAAAGATAATTCTCCCCCTGCATTTACTTCATGTCCCTCAATTTGGCTTCTACTGGTAGAGATCTTAAAACTGCAAGTGTGTGATGTCAAAGTTTCATACAACCCAACACATTTTATGACCAACAACAAATGAGCTTATGCGATCTGCCCAAACTGTTCATCTGTTCCTTTGGATCCATTCCCGTTGGATACGTCTGGTTGTATGTCTCTGTACCTATGTGTGTGTTTGTGTATGTGCAGCACACACACACAAGGGTATTGAAGCTCAGAGAGGGATAATCTGGGCCGGCTCCAGGTTGCGGCTCAGTGCATCCTTTTTTTGAAACACACACACACACAGATGCACACACACACACACACACTTACACACACTCAGAGTCCCCAGAGGCAGACATCCTCTGGCTTTGGTGCAGCAGAATGAACACTGGCGCCACATTAAGCGGGCCCTCTTCAAAAAGCTCTCTGAAAAACCCTGCTACTCCAGTTTAAAAAAATATATCTAATCCAGGTCTGTCTTACTTTCTGCTGCATTCAGTCTGATATTTACAGCAGACAGAAACGCAATTCAGTTTGGTTTTAGCAGCTAGAAAAGGAGCCTGCTATCTAAAACAGAAGACTTTGAACTGTGTGTTTTATGAGTGTCCTGCCTACATCAGTGCAATTGGTGATTACTGCATAAGTGGAGCACTTAGGTACCAAAAGCTGTTTGGCATTGGCAGAGATGATTCGGCAAATTTTTCATGGTCACAACCATTGATAGTATATAGAATGGACAGCGTGGCTCCGCCTGCCAATGTTCTACGATTTTGAAGCCAAAAAAAAAGTTTCTCGAGCCACCATTGTGCAGCCAGAGTCTGCGCAGTAGGGAATTTCTGGTGGAGCAGAGGAAAAAGAGAAATAAAAACATTTATTTCTTTTTAGAGGGTTTCGTCTCTTTTTGGCTCTCGTTCCTGAAGTTTCTTATATCCCCGATAAAAACTACTCATGAACGGCAGCTGTCAACTATCACAATACAAAACTTATAACACGGTTTTAACGGTTTTTATTGGTTTTAACGTCCAATAACTAATTTTCTAATTTTTTTACTGAGAAGTTGGTTTTTTTCATTATTCAAGGATTCAAGGATTCAAGGAGTTGTATGACAATAAAACTCCTTGAATCCTTGAATCCTTGAATAATGAAAAACCAACTTCTCAGTAAAAAACAACACTTGAACCCAATGCAGCCAAATTACATCATCATACCACCTTAGCAGAAGGATGAGAGAAACATTTCTACCAGGTACCGTAATTTTTTTAAGTTTTCCTGACTCATATCTGGAATACATGGGGAGGCGGGGCTTATGACCTATACTGCAGCCAGACACCAGGGGGCGGAGCATCTGCTGGAAGCTTCAGTTTGAGCTGAACGTCATTACGTCCACTGATTATACAGTCTATGGTTACAACCTACAAACTCAGCTCTACTGTTCATCCCATTTAAATGCATGTTTCTTACAAATGTAGCTCTTTTTAAAAGGGCAATAAACAAACTTTCTAGTGGTATAAGATTTATTGCCAAGATGCATTGCTGCAATGAAGAAATAATCTGCCTGGGGCGCAGATGGCCTAGTGGGTTAGGTCGCGCACCATGAGGTTCACCCTGGAGCGGGTGGCCCTGGTTTGAATCCAGCCTGCGGCCTGTTTCCCGCATGCCACTCCCCACTCTCTCCCCCTTTCCTACTCCTATCCAGTGTCCTCCTCTATCCAATAAAGGCATAAAAAGCCCCAAAAATATGTTGAAGAAAAAAAAAAAGAAAAAATCTGCCTAACACTAAGTTTAGTTGTAAGTTGATATTCAGAAGAGGAGTAAGAGGAGTTCTGGTGGGGAATGATTCTCCAATCCCAGACAGGACAGGACACAAGGGGAAATGTATCACGTCTGCCTCTGGAAACATATTAAAAATAATTAGAGTAATTGTATAATTCCAGTGCTGGAATAACTGCATCTGCCTTCTCCTGGATGATTTCCAAAGATGGAATATGTATGAAGCACCTGCTGTGTCCTGAATCTAAATCTAGCCTGGGATTTTTGTCACTTCAATCCCCAAAGCTCACCCATTGTTTCTGCTTGTTCTCTGCTGTGAGGTAACACATGAATCATGCATGGTTTGTGTGCTCCTATCAAACAGCGCAGTTCAAAGTTGCCTTAAATTTGTTATGTTGAAAACATGAAGCACAACATGTGAAAGCCCAAGGCTAGAATCCAGTCGAATTAGGATGACAAACGAGTCATTTAGGCGACACTTCAACAAATTTACAAGACAAAGAGGCAACAAACCACTCACACTAAATAATGCAAAGGTTGTTCTTTATGCAGACACACCGTTAAAGTTTTAAGCCCTCAAACAGTGGGATAAGGTCTTAACTTTTCATAATCTTTTCAACATTTATGCCTCTTCATTTAAAATATTCATGGCAGGGCATGGAAGGTCACATATTGCAACAGTCTTGGCAGAAAAATTGAACAGTTGGAGGAAGTTTCTACTGCAGGTAGCCAAGAGTTATGTGCATCATACCCCAAAACAAATTGCTGGACAGTGATAGCCGGCTGACAGGGTGAAAATGATTCCACTCGCTGTGTGACACCTTAATTTCCTCTTTTTCTCTGAGGAACAGTCTGCATGATATCAGATACAAATGGGTCTGTTTTGTCTTTTGGATGCATTACAAAGGCGCTTGAGGAAATCTTGATATAGGCAAAATATTCATTCATTTGAATACAGTATAGAGAATTTATGATTACAAAATGTACGACATAATACACCCTGAAAAGCTTTCCCTGCCAATTTAGCACGCCAGGTCACTACTTAAGGACTTCACACAGTGGCAGGAATGACATGAAGCCGACAGCAGCTAAATACAAAGCAGCAACCTCTGGTCTTCAAACAAAAAAGGATATGAAAATGTAAAAAACTGCAGTTCATTGAGCATCCACTTGAGACTGACGACAGAAACACTGGAAACAAAATTACCACTGAGGTTCAAGGTTTTCTTCATTATCCTTAAAGGACTTCTTTTCTGGTAAAAGCAACTTTACAGCCACAACAATGACATGGTTAACCCTTTAGATGCCTAAGGGTCAATTTGACCTGATGTCAAAAGTTATTTTGTTATACAGTTGTGCCCAAAAGTTTACACACACCCTAGCAGAATTTCTGATTTTTTTTGGCCTTTTCTCAGAAAATATGAATGATAACACAAAATCCTTTCTATCACTCATGGTTCCTTCCATCGAATAATTATGATTATGAATAATGATTTCAAAACAATATTCTGCCATCACTTTGACAAATACCTGTCTGTGTTATTACATCAATTAATGCACCTCTGATAATAACCTTAGTGCAAAAAAATTTCAAAATGTTGCTTTTTTGTACTCAAAGCAGAGATATACCTTTATGTACATACGGTCTATCACACCATGTATCACAAAAATAACTTCCAAATAGATGTGAATATGTTGGAAACATCTTCACCAAGATGGCGAAAAAAAAGATTGGAGAGAAATTTTCACCTTGTTCTTTATAAGCAGTCAGAACAGACAGTGCAGAGTAAATCTGAAGACAACAAGAGGGTTAAGATAGTAACATGTGTCATCCTTATGCAGGCCAGTTGCTACATGGGCAAAAAGGTTTTTGCAGCCAGAGGTTGGGGGGGGGTCGCTGAAACTCTCCAAACAGGATGGCACAGGCCAGTCGTGATGGACCAGGCTTTACTGAGGGTCCTGGCTCCATAAAAGCTCCACATGCCAGACAGGGATGTGCCTACAACATTGCTGCATATTTTCACAGTAGCCTGGAGTCTGTTCTTATTTCTCAGACTTATCGACCCGCACCAGCAAACTATAGGAAAGGTCAGACGAGATTCAATAAAATAAGAATAAGGATAGGAATAAAACATCTGCATAAGTCACGTTAACATGCTAAAGTGTCCTCTTGGAAGCCAAAACACACACTGTATGTACCTTTTTTTTTTTCACCCCTGCCCTTCAAACTGTCAGTGCACGCGACTGCATTGTGTATCAGGTAGGTGCTATGTGCAAAAAGACTGATCAGAGTATGTCATCCACGAGGGTGTTTGTCCATATTTTGGCTCCCAAGAAGGCACTAAAGCATGTGTTTTGGCTGCTTCAACCAGCTAAAAGGGGCAGATAAGTGTGGTTTGCCAATCTGTAGGGCATTTTAGCATGTGTTTCAGGTACTGTAATGGAAGTTAGACTCCAAGGAGAGCACTTCAATATGTGGTTTGGTTCCCAGGTGTGCACTTTGGCACATTTTGGCTCCGAACATAGACTGTGCTATTATTATTATTTTTTTCTTTTGGAAGTCTAGTCTTGTTTTGGCTCTTTTCCCAAAGTTTCTTACTATTCCCTAAAAACTACTGAAGAATGGCAGCTGTCAATCATCATAAACATAATTTAAAATCCAGTTTTTAAAGTTTAATAACTAATGAAAAATAACTTCTCAGAGAAAAGAGGCCCTGAACACAATGCAGCCAAATTATTAGATTAGATTAGATTAGACTCAACTTTATTGTCATTGCACATGTCACAAGTACAGGGCAACAAAATGCAGATAGCATATAACCAGAAGTGCATAGCAGTGAATAAATAACTATGTGCAATATAAACAAACTATCATACACACAGTTTATGTAGAGGGTACTGAGCTGAAATTATATAAATAACTATAGATGCAGGTATGTACAAACCATAACAAGCTATGACTATGGTACAGTATGAGTAACTATAATGATATAAATATCTAAGGGAGGTATGTACAAACTATAAACAGGTTGTTGACTATAAACAGGTTATATTTTCATATCAGCGTGAGGATGTGAGAAACATAGGTGTAACAGTTTTATAAAGTTTTACCACCTCTCATCTGGAGTGCATTACAAAACTGAGTTTTTGACCTGTACTGCAGCCAGTCACCAGGGGGAGCAGTTTCTGTGAAGACCTCAGTTAGAGATGGGTGACATGGCGTCCATTCATTTTTACCATCTATGGTCCCAAGAGGCTACTTAAGTGTACGTTTTTTAACAGTTTGGCCACAAGAAGGGCTGACTGGGGGACGTTGAATAGTTGTAGACGTTGCCTTTTAGAAACTGGTGTTTTAAACTTATTAGTGGCAAATGAACCAACTATTTCACTATTTTATCCCTCCCTCCAATTTCTGCAGATATTTAAGTATACCTTTAATGGGACAACACTGACATAATGACACTTTGACACAATGAAAAGTAGTCTCTGTGCAGCTTATATAACAGTGTAAATTTATTTTTCCCTCAAAATAACTCAAAATATAGCCCTTTATAGCTTATTCCCTGGCAACAAAAGTGAGTACACCCCTTAGAGATTACATCCCTAAATGTCCAAATTGAGCACTGCTTGTCATTTTTCCTCCAAAATGTCATGTGACTCGTTAGTGTTACGAGGTCTCAGGTGTGCATAGGGAGCAGATGTGTTCAAATTTATAGTACAGCTCTCACACTCTCTCATACTGGTCACTGAAAGTTCCAACATGGCAAAGAACTCTCTGAGGATCTTAAAAGATGTTTTGTTGCGCTACAAGAAGATTGCCAACACAATGAAACTGAGCTGCAGCACAGTGACGAAGTACAAATTTTCAAATGGTCCCGAGATCTCTATCAGGAGTGTATGTTGTAGTAAAGACTATATTTGCAAATGGACACATCCAATGGTTTTACTCTGTTCTGTTTTTTTTTTTTGTATGAACCGGAACCCAAAAGAAAAACAGATTCTAACACGTCCCACTATGTTCCCACCTTTTATTAGCATGAAGTGAAATCCAGCTCCAGCGGCCTCGCTCTGTCCCACTCCACTGTACGAGACGAGCAGCACAACCTTGGTCCCGCAAACTGAAGGTTACATCTCTAAAATAGCCGTGATACATCCACTGTCACTGCATGCACAATGTACCATTGTGTGCAACACTGCCACTTCTCATTTAATCAGCCTCTCTATTGTGAAGCAGGTAATACTCTCAAGAGCTTTCCTCACAAACCTTCATATTTCCGTCTGAATTAATGAAAATTGAATCCCCTCTCTGGAGCCTCTTGTTTTTGGTTATCAGCCACATTTGCAGCACATTTCATCTGGCACCTGAGGGGCATTTTTTTTCTTTTTTTCCCCCTTTGCTTTTATTTTTTGGGACAGATATCTATAAGGCGGGCTGTTGTGAGAAGGGGATTTGAGAGGAAAGTCAACATCACCTTACGTTTTTACATTATTAATCCTATTCTATTCTCTGTTGACAGTGAGTGGTCCCAGCTGTAGTTATATAGAAATCATTTTGTATATGAAAAACCAACATGAATAAAATGAGGAAGCGCAGCACAAATCAGGCATTTGCTCGCACAGTTGGAGGAATTTATACAGACGATAACGTTCATCAAAGTCTCAGAGGAGGCAGTCTGAACTCAATGCTGCAGTTCTGGCATCAATTAAATGTTAAGAATGAGATATGATGGTGATAAAGATTTAAAACGTGTTGTTTTTAATAAGTAACATTTGTCATGTCAGTCACACGTGCAGAACTTGGGCAAACAAATCATGGACATGTAGAGTATTTTTTTGTTGAGTGAATTTATGATTTAGGGAAATCATGTCTGGGATTTTCATTTCAGGATCAGTATCTGGATTTTATTTTTTCCATATTTGAACTATTTTGACCTGTAAACGACATTGTTAGCCCAAAAATATGTATTAATCTGCACCAATTTTCTCTTTTTCTGCTCCATTTCATGTCTTTAATCTCATCTTGAGTCCTCTTTTTTTTCACATCATGATAAAAACATTGATTTAGAAATTTCAGATGTAGAAGTTGTTGAGTTTTTTGAAAAATGTGCAGAGTTTTAGCTTCAGACAAGTAGCATATGCACAGTCCAAGTGTACTTTGATGAGACGTTGCTGGATAATTGTTAGTTTGGTTCATGCACTTGACAAATTAATCACTTTGAACATGCCTACCCTGAATTGTGTTATTTTACTGGACTTTCTCAATGTAACTATCAGTGTTGGGGAAATTACTTAGAAAAAGATAAGTAGCTATAGCTATTTGTTACTTTCCCTGTAACATAATTTGATTAGTAACTGAATTACTCCTTCATAAATGTTATTAGTTACCAAGGACAGTAATTATTACATAACCTTTTGAAAAAAAAACCTTCCAATCTGTAAATAATTCATATTTTTGAGTGGGTTTTGCTCTCAGATGTTATGTTCACTTCACATAAATGTTTTTGCCAATAACATCAGTGTTGTTAAAGTAGTAGTAGTAGCCTGTATTCTCATTCTGAAAAAGCTATTTTTCATATCACAGTCTGTTCTAGACTCACACATTTCATCTGCAGCTCCTGTCCTGTGCTTGACTGAGCGAACCAGGTGGTATAACAGCAGACCTGCCAACACTCTCGTTTTAGAGGGGGAGTCTCACGCTTTTTAACCCTGTCTCCTGCTCTACTCCCCACTTTTAATATTTCAAGATCATCTCACTATTTTTGATAATGAGTCCTGAAATCTTAAATATTTTTCAGTCGGCTACTTGTGCCTTATATCTAAACCTCAAAAAGCATCCACCCCTCTCCCCTGGTTTGGTTGGTTTGATCCGAAGACGCATCATGACGACAAGTCACACAGACATAGATATGACATTTGTATGGAGGGAATTTTGATTTCAAAAATATAAAATAATATGGATGAATAAATGAAACATATTTGTGATTCAAATTGTATCTTGAAGAATTCAAATTTGTTGTTTTTTCACCTCTTTTTTAATAGATCAGCATTTTAATCTCACAAACCTAGGAATTTTTTTGTGTCTCCAAAATTTTTGTTTTATGAAATGTTTGCAGCTCGACATAACTCTCATGGACTTGGCCTTTTGCGTATCTTTTCTGTCTTATTGATACTATCAAACCTGCACTTGTTGCCTCTTCCAGCACTTTTTTCTGTAACTATCAGAGATTGCATTGTCAGACATAAGCAATAATAATTCAGACTTACCAGCTCAGCGCTATGTGATTAGCTATGTCATTAGTGACTGACCTTATTTCTGACAGTTTGCCAAATTGCACAGTTATCTCAGTTAACTGTCCATAACAGTAACACTGTTGTAGCATTTGATAAAGTTGTTAGTTTGAACTCCCATTACGAGAAAAAAGAAATGGTATTATTCACAACACTTGACACTATCAAGCAGATTTTACCTGTTTATGTCGGTGTTAAAGCAGGAATTTCTATCCAAGTATTCATCCAACAAATAATCATTATCTAAAGCTGCAGATTTTCATATGTAACTGGGATTTCCTCAGAGGCGGATCTACCAGGGTGGCAGCTGCCCCCAAAGCCTTGCCACCCCTGTTACCACCCCTGTTGCCACACCTGTTATAAAGATTTAATTCAAAGAAGAGTGAAACCACATCGGACACATCTGTGAATTACTAACTGCAGTGAACAAGATGTTGCCACCTCACCACTTGAACACAGCGGCGTGAAGAGACACAGAGTTTTGAGTAACACATTCAGACTGAGAGAAAAATAATAAAACATCTGTCAAGAAATGGAAGAACCATGAAGACCTAGAAGAGTTGTGGGGCTGAGTTTAAGATGATAGAAATTCACTGACTAACTACAAGAAAAGCCAAAATTATGAGAAATAAGTCGAAATTCTAAACTAAAAGTCAATATTTTGAGATAAATAGTCAAATTTATGGGGCAAAAGATGAAACTTTGCCATCTCTAATTTTTGACTTTATATGTGTAAAAAAAGAAAAAGGAGAAATCTAAACAAAGTCTTTTTTTTTCATTTTGATATATGAAGGAGAAAGTGGCTTCAATACATTATTTATGTTGCCATTATTCCGTTTTTTTCCACTTCAAATAGAAAAGGGAGTGTTTTAAATAAATATTTGGGTGATGAAGCTACATCGCCATCTTTGAGTTTTCAGAATACAGTCACCCTAATGTTAAATTAATCCAGCACATAGACATCTGCCATATTTCCACCACTTAATAATTGACTGCCCCTCTCTTGGCCCCTATAATTATTTTCCCACCCCTGGATTTCCTTGACTTTTAAATGACTCTTTGGCAGAATTCAGTCACTCATTCTGATTTGGAAATGTGGATTTCTGACAACTATAGATTGAAGCAGGAGGCTTTCCTAAGAAAAAATTCAGGAGCAGCACTGAGAAATGAACATGTGCAAGTTCATTTTAAATTGTGAATAATTTGAGCATTAGCTAAGATGTTTAATTGGACACCACAGGTATCTGTCAGCTTAAATTTGGGTCAGTCATTGTCGTCATTTTCAAATCTTTCTGATGCACCTTTTCCTTTGATATCCAAGTATTTTAAAGGAAGTATCAGTAACAAAGAGTTTGTAAGTGATATCTTACTGATTGATCAACGAATCTAAACAGACACTTTGGGAAATTTTAGTTTCAGAGTCAACTGAAATCAAACACAGAGTAGGTCGGGTCAGCAACAATCAATGGCCGTGTCCTGCTGGGTAACAGAGAATGTGTCCTGAAGCAAAGATGGAGTAGCACTTGACATCCAGAGAACAAACAAAACAAAACAAAGTAAAACAACACAGCAAAGGAGGAGAGAAGGCAGGATCAGAAACCGCACTGCTGTGCTGCTTGCAGCTGTTCTGCACAGCTGCAAGCAGCACAGCAGAACAGACCAAAACAAGAGGGATAATCACGCAGCACACACTGATACCAACACAAACAATACCAGCACCGGGATAAATCTGGGGAACCACCGTAGACATCATATCTTTGACTTACAGACAACAGAAAGACCAGGAGCGATCAATACACAGCTAAAAGCAAACACAGCAAACATAAAAGCAGCACAGGGAGAGAGGATTGTTAGTGTAGTTATCGAGCTGGAAAGCAAGAAGAAGTAGGTGTAAGATTGTCTCGTATATAGTTCTTTAACCTCTTACGCCCCATTGGTTTGTTGATGATCCATTCGCCATTGGTTTGACATTGTCAAGGTATAAACAGCAGCACCTTTATCAAACATCAGAATGCTTCACGGCGTTAGAAAACTTCAATTCTTCACATTTCAGTCACTTAGTTTGTTTCAAAGTTTTCATGACTGACAAAACTTAATTGGTGAAAGAATCACTCGGATAGCGATCACAACAACTAGGGTGTTCTTCCTGTTTACGGGTCTTTATGTCACGTCTGTAGCTTTTACCCTGAATATTCACTCTCTTTTCCACCAGAGGAATCTAGTGTTCAAACATATCAAAAGTGTTGTTTCATCAAATTATTCCAAGTGGTGAAATTTCTCCTATAAAGTCCGTTGTTTGTCTGTCTGTCGTGTCCATTCTCATAAATAAAAGCAGCTTCGCAGACTTGTCGCAATTACTCTCACTGGTAAAGCTGGTTGCTTTTGTTTTCTTTAAGGCTTTAACTGCAAGACAAAAGTGACCTCATTGTTTTCTGTTGTGTCTTCATTCCAGGACAGCTTGTGAAAGCCAACAAGCGCTGTCTGCTTGACAGGCCAATAGTGCAAGGTGGTCTTTTGTAATAGCTGAATTAGACAGTTCTGTCACTCATTCTAGCAGTTAACCTTTCATCTTACTGTTCACAAGAAGCCAACTGTAGCCATTTAGATCATTGGTGAGACCTACTCATTGTTGTGTGTCTTAATCACATTCATGTGCACAACCAGAGAGGTACAATCCGGAAACTACAATTTCATGATTTTTGGCAAACTTTTCCATGAAGAGAGCAAAGTTGACTAAAAGGTGGACACAGAGCACTGAGGAAGCTGGTTTTGTTTGGAGTGTTCCAATGAAAGTGTGGACAGTGAGTACAACGCTGCCTGGTGTTTGGTCATCTGACTAAAAACGCTCTAACTCCTACAAGGTTTCACCCAGAAAGCTCAAATTTTACCCAGATGTAGATGAGAAGATGCAGCAGTGATGATGTGAGTGTCTTATGTTTGGCATGAAGCATCTTGAAGTTAATGATTTCCAAAAAAGGTTGTAAAAGATGTAGAGAAAAAAAGTGTTTCAGCTGCATTTATCCTGATGTGGACTTAAGCCAGAAATTAAAATTAAAACATGACATTTTCTGAAACGAGATATTTTTATTTATATGAGGTGTTACTGATAAATTTTGACCTGATGGTTCTTCAGTTATTAGCTTTGAAACACTTTGCTACATGGGCCAGTGTTATGTGGGGTGCAAGGGGTTAAAGCAGAGTGAGATTATATTGTATGGATTTATAGCCAAGCCTCTTGTTTTCAGTCAATCTAGCAAGCTACATGTTTTTATCCTCTCCTTCTTCTGCTGTTGTGGATTGAATGTTGCATTTCTGTGAGGAGGAATAAGCACCGGCTTTATCCCCCGTCACTCCTCAGTGCCACCTGTGATCCTCATGAACCCCCTAAAGGTGCAGAAGTCTGCCAAAGCGCACATCGGCTTGTGCTGTGTCTACTGAAAAAAAATAAAAAATAGTCCCGTGGTGGATAATGCCAAAAAGCGGCTGTAATGGGCCCCGGGATGATGATTACTTTGAGTGATGGCATAATGAGGGCTTTATAAATATGCATGGGTCACCAGGGGTAGTAATATTGTGGATTATTAAAACTGCAGGGTAAGAGGTCAAGCTAATGAGGGCGAGCTGAAGGGGTGACACAGCCTCTGACACAGGAATTAGCCTGGCCAGATGTCGGGAACATTGGTTGTTTTCACACCATGGGGTGGTAAACTAATGCATGCATGAACCACCAGAGGCTCTAACTAAGCTTTTGTTGCTGAATTGATTCCTCAGGTAATCACAGTTGCAGAAAACAGTTGCAGGGGCTGAATGTGGACACATACTGGCTATCCAAATACAAACACTGCAGATGAAGACGAGTTTAGCGAGGCACAAAAAAAAAAAGAGACGAG
Source organism: Thalassoma bifasciatum (assembly GCA_008086565.1). Taxonomy (NCBI): domain Eukaryota; kingdom Metazoa; phylum Chordata; class Actinopteri; order Labriformes; family Labridae; genus Thalassoma; species Thalassoma bifasciatum. The sequence continues at coordinate 34,091 of RPOG01002419.1, forward strand.
TCGCAGCAGCTTACATTTTTAAACAGCATGTGAAAAAGACTGGAGATGCTTTTTGAAAACGCCTGTCACCTCTGTGTTTACTGTTTCAATGAACACTTCAAGGAGCTGTTGGTTAGCAGAATGAAAATATATTTCGACTCGCACAGTTAGCCCCTGGTGGAAAAGTCTGTTCTAAGTTGTGAAGTGCTTTTCGACAGCAGGCTGCCTCCTCTGTGTCGCGGGGAAGCTGGTGTTATAATTTGACTGACAGCTCAGTTTCTTATGTGGAGCTCTGCTAACATCATGTTTTACCAACAACCTGCGCAGCAAAGTACAGGTCGCTTTTATCCGAGTCGGATAATCTCAGACTGAAAGGAAGCAGGATCAACATGACATGAATAATATGCAAGTGCAACTAATATTGTTTATTCATATTGAAGTATGAGTCATAATTTGAGTCATACTTTAACACGAATGCACTCTGAGTTTTTAACTGTGCTGTACTTACTGCGAAAAATGTTAAATGTCACGCTATGGCTGCAGAATGTATCACCTTTGACTTTATGACACCAGAGAATTAACACACCAGCACAAAAAAATACAATATAACCATGGCATAAATACCAAAAAAAAAGTCAAGTGAAAAAAAAAACCCTCACAGTGATGCAAAAATCTTTCAACACTTAAAAAAGTGAGTTAAAAAAAATCATGCATAGACACGTAAACACTCTCAACAACAATATTCCGTCACTTCCTTTGTGTTCGCTGCTTTTTGTTCCCTTTTAACCCTCCTGTTGTTCTCAGCTCAATTTGACCCAATGTCAAAAGTTATTTTGTTTTAACTTTGGGTCTCTTACATAGAATTGCTTTAAAATAACACGGATAGTTCCATAAAATTCTATTTACATGTAAAAACAATTAGCTTTTCCTATTTTTGTAAAATTATATTTGTTTTATGTAAATGCATAGCATCTCCCTGCTAGCAAAGAAATTTAAATGATTTCAAAATAATATCCTCCCATCACTTTGACAAATACCTGTCTGTGTTATTACATTAATTTATGCACCTCTGATAATAACATTAGTGGGAAAAAAACAGATTTTTTTTGCTTCTCTAAGAAGAGGTATACTTTTTTGTAAATAAGGTCTATCACACAATATATCAAAAAAGTAATTGATAAATACATGTGAGGATGTCAGAAACATCTTCACAAAAATGGAGAAAAAATTAGAGGAAATTTTTACCTTCTACTTAATAAGCAGTGAGAACAGACTGTGCAGAGTAACTCTGAAGACAACAGTAGTGTTAATCTGGCAAAAAGCTTGATAAAAACACATTTTGATGGCTTGCATCATCCAAACTAGTGTCCAAACTTTTTTCACCACTGGCCATGTGTGATTTTTGGCAAATAACTAAGGTCCACCAGCTATACTGAAATATTTATTAACACTGAAAGTAACACATGAATGCTCTGTTTGTGAACAATTTATTTTTTTAAGTGATTGACATGTCAATTCACCATTGGGCAGATTTAGACAGAAACCACCTAAAAAGAGCCGATGTCTTTCAAAATAATAAAAAAATGAAAAACATGTCAAAACCAGAGTGTATCTAACTCGACTACCACACAAATGGATATAATGAGTGGAGCCAGACCAGGAGTCAACAGGTTTGAGGTTTTACAGAAGAACTACTGGACTGAGAAGCACAGGAAGCACTCCTCTATCTCACCGCTCCATTTGCCCGTCAGTTATGGGAGTTAACAAACAGTCGATAGTCAACAGTCATTTCAGCCATTCAAGTTGTTACGTTAATTCAGAATGTACAGAGCCTGAGCTGATACAAGTTGCCTATTGGTTGGTGAGACACTACTAGGTATACTTTGGTTTTGTTTATGACCTTATGACAGAAAATGTAATTGTACGCATAATTTGGAATATAATATATTTTCATTACATAATTAATACATTCTGAGTCGAAAGCGCCTCAGGGCTCAAATGGCCCCTGGGTCTGACTTTTTCATGCCAGATCTAAATCTTCCCTGTGGTACAAATGGTTAAGAGTAAGGCTGAACAATATGGACAAATTTCACATCTCGATATTAATGCCAGATATCTCGATAGCGATATGATACAATATGACTCTGGGATTAGAGAAAACTAAGCATTTTTCAGAAAAATAAAAGCATCATATTATAACAGGATGAGTAAAGAGGGGTTAATTGATTAGAGCTCACTGTCAGTCATCAACTTTAACAGAAAGTCACCAATAATTATGGGACTGTCTGAGCTTTACATGCAGGGTGAGCTGGGAAAATCTACATCAATGACATCTTTGATATTGGGACATTAATATCTTGAATTTTCATATCTTGATACTGATACGATAAATCTTACAGCCCAAGTTCCGAGATGCACATAATGTAGAAACAGTAAATGTAGTTATATGAGGGAGGTAATAATTTTAGGTCAATATAGAGAGAGAGAAAAAAAAAACAAATTTTTCATAAGTAAAGATACAATGGGGCTCAATACTCTTATAGCAGTCCCACTGTGATCTGGTAATTTTATCAGCAGGCAGTTTCAGAGGAAGGGGTTTTCATCGCATAAAGTACACAATCTATCATTCTCAATATCATCTTAAGAAATGATGTATTTAAAAATAGGACAAAAGCGACAATTGAAACCTAATGACTATGATCTTCAGACTCTGCATTAAAAATGGGCTCTGTAGTGGAAATCACTGCATGAGCTTGAATCCTCCCTAAAAAAAAAACTTTTTGTGAGTAAAACCATACCACACACAGCGAATGGAAAGGAAAACCATTTGAAACTATTCGGAAATAATTGACATAAGGGACCTCGAAGGCTTTCAGTCAGTACAGAAGTAAAGAACAAACATTGATTATAGCACCAGAGAACACATACATGCCCATTACATTTAGAGCTAACACCTCTGGGAAGGCACCATTAATTCTTGAACTTAACATTCTCTCTTTCTGTGCTGACTTATTTTTAACCATGACTTTTCTCTCATGACTCTTTTGAAAATGGAGCTGCGCACTTGTTCTAATAAGCCATAATGAACTTAGGAGGTAGAGAAGCTTTAGTGCTCACATTTGAAACATAGAATGGCAGCATTATCTTATAGACTTATTTTCATAACACATTCAGACGCAGGATGAAGAAATTAGCAGAGAAAACGAGCCTGCAGAAGAAAGTTAATGAAAGTAAGCTCTGCGCTGGGGGTGGTTTTATTTGAATATTGTGTTAAGTGATTCATCTTTGCAGACTCAGGTTATGAATTTGCATGCAAAATGACCTTAATATGTTTCACACAATGGCTCATTTGTTGCTTTAGAAAGACAAAAAAAAAAACCTTCTGCTCCATTAGTGTTCACTGCTAGTTCATTAACACCAGTTTTAAAGGGCTTATTACTGTCTGCCTTGTTGTAGACGGCTAAAATGAGGGGACACCTGCACCAGTCATGCTATGATTTTATGAGCACAAAACACTGTAAGGTGTCTCTGTTAATACAAAGACTGATTTCACAAGCAGACATGCATTCATCATGTGTTTTTAAAGCTGAAACTGGTGGTTAATGTGAGTCACTTCACACAAAAAAAAGACAATAAGCGTAATTTCTTCTTTTGTATTAAGGGACAGTAGCAGGTAGAGTAGAAGTGTAGAAACCACAGAAATGAAAAAAAGAAACACAGAAAGGCTTTTTGTGTGTTTTTTCAATGTATTTGAACTTCAATATGCCAATGAGACATAATTAATTCAGTAAAAAGAATCCTACTTAATCAGAGAAGCGTTAACTCCGGACATTAAATTTCATATTTTTCGCCACTAGTCTACAAATGGGAAAATGTTATTGACGTCAGCAATACAAGATTTGAATTGTAGCTTTAAAAGAGTCTAGTTCAGGGCTGCATGTTTGTGCTTTTTAGAGAGTAACCAAGAAAACCTGAGGCTCACCTCTCTTTAAAGTAGTGTGACAATGTGCATATGGTCACGGTGCCTCCAGGCTGCTGCGGTGTGTAACTATAAATACTTGGTTAGTCAGCGGGAGTGAGACATAAGAAAGGTTGCAAATTCATCACTGGTCTTTTATTGAGGTCGTTTCTTGAAATTAACTACAATTTTGGTTTCTGGCAGACAGTGAGCGACATTGATCAGCAGCAGATTTGAATAACAGCAACATGTCAAAGGGGGATTAAGGCTTATTTAAATATTTGTGATTTCTTAGGCACCAGCAGAGGGATTAATGTGAGTTTTTGTCACACCAGATAAATCTGTGATGCCTTCTTCGCGGGGTTAGGTGAAAAACTTCAGTCCCAAAAACACTGGGATTGAAAGTCAAATGTCATTGAAGAACAGAGGTTTTTAATGATCAACAATGCAATTTATCAACACGCTGTGTACGATTAAAACTAGTGCAATGACAACAAATGAAGCACTGAAATAAAAAGTTTGTGACCATTTAATGAAATTTCTGATAATTTAGAAATGGTACAAACAATGTCTCATATAAGTTAAAGGAGGGAGAACAGATTGATGGAAAAGTTGTGAAACAAACCTGATCCAAACAACTGGAAGAACATTTCATAATGGAGAAGTATAATTTCCATCAGGTGGGTAAATTGTCAGGATGTAATGAAAAAAAAGGACATTTGAGAGAATTCCGTAGTATAAAAATGCAAATGTGAATAAATGAATTAATTAATATTTAATTTCAGTTGCAATCCACACAACAGAATTTGTTATAAATTCATAACACAAAAAAAAGGATTCTACATAATCCTTCCACATGACAGTCATTTACATTATAATCCTTTGTTATTCTGTGTTTTAAGGCTTTTTTAAAACCCAACAGAGATCTACACAATTTCAAATCATCAAAGTCCATTCCATAATTTAACTCCCAAAAAGTGAAACATGTGTATTTGATATTAGTTCTCACATTACATATTTCAAAGACACCAAATCCCCTTAATTCTTATATTGATTTTGAATATAGGTGGGTTAGACTTATATTATTTTCTTGAAATTATTATTATTATGATAAGTCTTTCCTGGAGTTTAGTTATGGGGTCTATATGTCATGTGTGTATTTCTTCAAACCTCAACCCAATATGATATATATGGCATTATAAGTGAGAAATACAATATACAGATATTTCTTATTCCGCAAATCTCTTGTTTTGTAAATTATACCAATAGATTGAGATACTCTTTTCTTTTGTATTCTATATGTGGCTTCTAACTAAATTTATAATCTAAAATTACTCCCAAGAATTTAGTTTCATATATTTATTACAGTACATTCAACATTGGGATTTCTGTACAAAAGGTAAAATAGGCAACTAGGCAGAATAACAATACTGGATATTTGGATATAAGATCTTTCCAAATGATAAGATTTCAAACCTCTCCAATCCAAGAATAATTGATGCAAAGTGGAAAACTATCCCATATACTGTTGGGTTAAAGTTTGACACAACACAGCACAGTAACTACTTTGAGACATTTCTGACATTAACTTTGAAATATTTCCAATAACACTGTATAAAAAAAGGGTTTCAACACTTTTTCAATTAAGTACAGGATTTAAATAAATTACAAACCATCGCTTTCAGTTTTTTTTTAACATTTCCTACTGCCTCACCAACTTTTTTGAGAAATTGGGGTCGTGAATGAAACAGCCAGAGTCCTCTGTAATCACTTTGATGTGTATTTAAAGATGATTCGAGGGCTACTCGGTCCATTTAAACACTGTGGATAACTGCTCACACCAACTGCCAATTTTAGCATGTAATTAACTACCCCAATGCTTGGTGGGATTTTAGCTCTTTTGCTGGATTAGAGACGCAACGCTCCCATTGTCCATGGATCTCATGCTCATTATGTGGATGGGAGAGACGAGCTTGGCCCTTATTTAAATCTCCTTTTTAACCCCAAAAAATGATGACGCACTCAAGAAAGTAGTACAAATAAAGTTAAAAAAGGTAATAAGGCCACAGATATGTGCTAAGATAGATAATTAGAAATCTTGCAGAGTGAGCAGAAAGGACTGTAGCCAAGGCCAGTGCATCAGAGGAATTATAATTCTCTGTTGTTACTTTTATTGGGCACAGGAACCTACAATGGAGTCAGAATTTGAATTTCTTTAGCTCAATTTCTTTCTTTTTTCCAGCTTTACTTTGAAAATCTCCAATCCAAAATTCAAAGAAGTCCCTTTGATTTGTAACATGACTTCCAATTTTTTGAATAGGTAGTGAATTTTCAGATTTAATCATCTCCAAAAAGTTTAACTTCAGTAATTACCCTTCTTTCATTTTGCTACATTTACAATTCATACTTCAAAGCTCCCATTTGTTTATATTGGCAATAGTTTTTAGATTGTTTTGTATTATCGACAAAGTTTATTTTATTCTTTTTAAGGTGCAGTGTGATGAAGTTGGCAGCATTTCACTAAACAGAAATGATGGAAATGGGATAAAGTGTTAAATATATGTTTGTGAAGCATGTTCAAATAAGTGTACAATACTCCCACAGAACTTTTGTTTTCTTTTTATTCAGGTAGAAAAAGCTTTTTATAATTGCATTACTATGGGTAGTGAAAGCAGTTGTTCTTTTTACATTAGAAGAAGAAGAGGGGAGGGTTTCTTGTTTTCTGACTCAAAATAATTTGTATTGATGGTATTTTGTAATGGAGAATCACAAATGTGTCACATGTGCTAGACTATCACATTTTGGTCAAAAATGGATCAGAAAAAAATGAAGCCACTGCAAAAAAAAAAATGGAAATCTAAGTAAGTGTTTATGTCTTAGCTTTTGATGAAAAAATTGAAAATGTCTTTTTAGTCTTGATATGAGCCATATTAACCAGATCCATCCAGAAACATGCCCTGTTTCAAGGTATTCAAGACAAAAATAATGTCCGAAATGTTTGTAACGAGGACAAAATATCTGCCAATTGGGTAAGAAAAGTTTTTTTATTTTTTTTATTTTCCAAGACTTTATTCTATTTTCAAGAAACCTGATGAGCAACTTTTTCTTACACCATTGGCAGAGTTTCTTAATTTCAAGCAATGCTGACATCATTTTTGTCTTTAGATATCTTTAAATAAGACAGATTTAGTATTTGTAGTGAGTGAAATCAGGACGGACAATAACTGAACAGAGAGTAAACATCTGAGTTTTCATCAATAAAATAGTTTGGTCTGAAGGATGATGCTGAACTTGGCTTTTTTTTCTACTTGCCAGGTAAGGGACACAACGTAACAATGTTTCCAAGTTGGTGGAGTGAAATGTGTAACACATTTGTAAATTAATTTCCCAAACTCAGAGAATCAGAGAACATTAATTTGGTTGTACAGTGTTTGTCTCAGGTGCATCTCTCTCGCTCTCTTTTTCCGTCACGTGCCACCGCTGTGACCGTGACTGTTGGCGCGTGCCCTCCGACTGACCGGAGGAAAACTAATGAATGAGAGTGTTTCCCTCTCCCAATGGCGGCATTCGTGATGACTAAACGTTAATTTAAAGAATATTTCATTAAAGTTGGCTTTACTAAAGCCATTAGAAATTGAGAGGACAGACCTCGATGTATTTTTTGTGTCCAGGTTTTCAGTACTTAGAGAATGAAATTTGATAAATTGAACCGTTATCTTCAAACCAGGCAGCCTCAATATACAGGAGACAAGAGGAGTTTTTAAGAAGAAGAGGAAGAAGAAGAAGAAGAAGAAGAAGAAGAAGAAGAAGAAGAAGAAGAAGTGATGACAGCGGAAAAGTGAGTAACTTAAATTGTAAGGTTGTGTTTGTGTGTGTTGTATTTAAAAGGTTTATTTCGGAAGTTCGTCACACTGAAGTCTGAAACTTTGAGTAACGGGCTAATACGCCAGGTGTGTGTGTTTGACGCTATGTGTGTGTCTGGGTTTGTGTTCAGGTGAACGGTGATGATGTGCTGTGCTCTGTGTGTGTGTGTGTGTGTGTGTGTGTGTGTGTGGTTGTTCAGGTGCAGAGGATTGTAAATGGTCAAATGCAAAGGAAGATAGAGTTTGGGTACCACGGGGACACCAAATTTCTGTTTTGGGTCTTGGGCCTAAAAAGTTTGGGAACCCCTAGTCTAAACCAAGCGACAACCTCCGGTCTGAAAAAAATGAGACAACACGTAATTGATGAATAGCTGCTGTTCCTCAAGTGACCGCTTGAGGCTGGCTCTGGAAGTACCGGAAGTCACGTACACGCCAAGTTAAAAAAAAAAGCTGTGTTCTAAGCCATAATTAGCGTATTTTTTCTATTTAAAAAATAGCAGTTACAGAAATAAATATATAAACCCTTACTTCATCATTTAATGTTGTAAATGATTACAATTTTGGGATCTTGTTTGATCTACATAGGCTTCCGTAGCTTAGTGATGTAACATACTAGGCTCATTCTAACATCTGGAGGCAAGATGTTGATAAAAATCAAACTGCACCATCTACTTGACCCTTTTTCTATTTTCGCATATTTATAAATCCTATGTTAGAGCTTCCATTTGTTTAGATTAATAGTAGTTTTTCACATTTTTTCTTTTTTGTGTTATATTAATGACTGTATTTTATTCTTTAACTGTAACACTTTGAGCAAAGACATAACAGACAAAAAATATCGAAGTATAATCTTACTGCCATTCTCCAAGCATGCCTTTGTGTTCCGTGACAAACAGCACTAAAGCAGATAACACACATGTAACGCAGCTGGAATTTCAAAGACACACGCCTGGCTTATCACACAGACACACCACAGATTGTTCGAGCACAAACAATTTGTAATGGCGTTGCAACAATTGGTCAGCACACACACACACACGTCAAATCTTTTTTCTCAACTCAAGCGTGCCCGTGCCAAGATCGGCTTGTTGATCCATGGGGAAATTCCAGAGCTGAACACTTCTGATGGGTTTTGATGGCGTTGAAAAGTGAGAAACACTGCTATTGCACAGAACTATGTTTTTGCACTTCCATTTCCCAGAGGCCTGCACTGCAAATGCTAAACAAGGACAAGAGCATAGAGAGCTAGATTGCACTGAAGCCTTGAACGTTCTTACACGAAAAGTCCAAGCTTTCCTAGAGGTACTTTTTAATAATTCATGTTTTCTGTGCATGCACCGACACTTTTTCCATAAAGCTGCGGAAGCATCTGCTCGTGTCACGTAGGGTAACTGCGTGGGCATCATTCCTTCATTGCAAACTGTAACTCCTTGAAAGCAAAGAAGCGGAAACACCATCATTTACTGTCTCTCTGGGCGGCAGCTCGCACGCAGACATCAACTCGAAACGGCAGTGAACCATCAATCCAATATCCAAGCCTGGAACTATCAGTAAATATTGACTGCACACACAGATAAGCAATCACTGTTTACCAGGGTGTTTACTGCCCATTTCTATACTCACAACACACCAACTTTTACAAAGACAGAGCCCGAGTGAAGTTAGAAATAATCATTCTAGCAATTACTGGAATTTGACTGTATCTCTTGGACTCGTATTTATCATAGAAACTTGATATATAAAAATGAGTCTTGAGTGTGCATCAATGAGACTCTGAGCAACTGTTTCTCCACTACAGATGTGACGCCCCACCTTAACATACCTCACAGAGACACACAGCAACAGTAAATAGGAGTGATAGAAAGATGTAATAACATGGAGCGTTCACACTCTGATGCTTATTTTTGCTTCTTAAGTGAGACTTTTGCACTTTTGTTGGTTTAGTGTTGAGACTCCCAGGTCCCCAGACTCTCTGTGCTCTTTCTGACTCTCCTGTTTGCACGAGTCATTTTCTCATTCTGTCTCACATGACTCTCATGAGACTTAAGAATTGAATGAAGTTTTAACATAACCCTGTGGTGCATAGTGGTCACTACGGTGGACACCTATTTAAAACTTATTTACTCCTAAATTCAGTGGTTCATGTGGTGGAAATTCATATCAGACTGTGTCAGGATATTTTTATTCTCTTAGGGCCTGAAAAAATGTTTTCAATTCTTTTTCCAAATGTATACATATATATTTTTAAAAAGTTATCGACAAACATTTGAGGATAAAACAGCGTAATAACTTTAAATTAATCCGTGTTAAAATGGATGATTATCCTTTTTTAATTTAATTGGGACTAATTAATCCCTGCTTTATGATCTGTCCCTGAACTAACCTCAGTGACTGTTTTCAGCTCTGTCTTGTTGCTTTTATTATACTGATCTGAAGTTTCAACAAAGGTTGCTTTTGGTCCAGAATTGTAGAATTTGTGCAGTTTTGATTTGTAATTTATGTCAAACTAAAGACGGATTGATAATAGAAAATTGATCCAAGGTAAACATCACTCACATGATGCTTTTTTTCTCAGCAGGGCTTGGTGTTTGTCTTTCTGTGAGACTTTATTTGTTTCTTATTTGATTTTTGTAGGTTGTACAAACCACCATGTAGATGAAAATCAAAATTCTCTGAGGGATTCTGAAGAAGCCTGTTTACAAAGCATGACTTTAGGAGTGGTTTGAACAGCTGGAAAATGAGCATGCTAATATACTAACAAGCTAAAACAGGAAGAGAATTGTCAAGAGAGAAACACGAATTACTCCGGTGTGGTTAAGAGCTCCACCTTGTGAAACAGTTGGATTAATGTGTGTAAGGCTACATCGAGAAGTCAAAGCGTTGAATTCTGTTCAGAGAGGAGAATGCAAATGTTCCAGAGAAATCTTTTTATGGTGCATGAATCACTTTCCTTCCACTTCCTCCCTTTACATGATAACATTCAGGCTAGCTGTGCAAGCACGGCTGTTCTGGAGACGGAGCGAGAGCCTCAAACACTGAAGGGCTTCTGCTGACAACCATGGCTCCTCTGAGGAGAGAGATATCCTCAGAGCTCTTCCCACCAGCCTCCAGTCCCAACCATCCACCGCTGACTCTTAATCCTGTCTGTAAGCTGAGCACAGTAGGGTGTCCTGACCGCTCAAGCCACCCATACTCTTAACCCCAGCCTTGAAGTGTACGCCGATTTAGAGCATGAATCATGGGTGTAGGATTATATGGAGTGAGTCATGTCAGCCAAGGGATGCCCGCTGCGCTTTTCAAAGGATGTGTTGGCGGAAATATTTTGCAACGTGCGTGGTTGGTTGGACAAACTGGAGGATGCATTGTTTTTTTAGGGCAAGGACCCACGGATAAATATGCAGGATCTACTTTTACTTTCTGGAAAGTTGCTTCGGAGAGTCAAAGAAAACACAAACTTTCTTTTTTTGGTCTTTTTGGTATACTTTCAAGAATAGAAAATAGTATGCTTTGAATGCTTTTCAAAACAAATAGGGCAGCCCGAGCACAGCTGACTCAACTCAACTCAAACTTATGTTGATGTCCTACTTCTGCAAGTTTCCACCGGCTGTCTGTGACTCCTCCAACTACCATTAGCGTTACAAGTCGTCTTTTGGGAAGTTGACCTTGTGTGTGTTGTATGCATGGGGTGCAGTCTGGTGTGTTTTTGTTATAGAAAGCAAGTCTCTCTGTCTCTGTTCCTGAGTAAATGAAAACACAAGGAGTCAAATGTACTGAGAAGAGCACATGCTTTGATGCGTCAGAAGGAAATTTCCAGATTAGCTTTGGTGCAAGGAGATCTATGTTAAGTGCTCAGTGTCAGTGCTAACCATAGACTGTATAATGAGTGGACGTAACGACGTTCGGCTCAAACTGAAGCATCCAGCAGATGCCCCGCCCCCTGGTGTCTGGCTGCAGTAAAGGTCATAAGTCCCACCCCCCCATGTATTCAGGATATGAGCCGGGAAAACTTAAAAAAATTACTATACCTCTTAGAAACGTTTCTCTCATTCTTACGCTAAGGTGGTATGAGGATGTCCTTTGGCTGCATGGTGTTCAGGTGGTTTTATTTCTGAGAAGTTAGTTTCTCATTAGTTATTGGACGTTAAAAACCGTGTTATGAGTTTCGTTTTACGATAGTTGACAGCTGCCGTTCGTGAGTAGTTTTTACCGGGGATATAAGAAACTTCGGGAAAGAGCCAAAAGGAGACTAAACCTTCTAAAGAAGGAGAAATAAAAAATGTTATTTCTCTTTTTTACTTGGCTCCACTGGGAATTCCCTACTGCGCAAACTCTGGCTGCGGCTAGAGAAACGGGGTTTTTTGGCTTCAAAATCGTAGAACGGTGACAGGCGGAAGCGTGCTGTCCATTCTATATACAGTCAATGGTGCTAACATGCTGGGAGAATGGAGCACGTTTTTAATTCAGTGCTAGAGGTTGGATGAGTTAGCCAGTTAGCTTCAAAAAGCAAAGACCATATGAATCAGCAAAAGGGAAATAAATGGCTCCCAACTTCAGCACTAAGGATTCAAAAGGAAAGCTAACTTCAAATTTAATATCAGAGAATGTTTTCCATCATGCTAGCCCATTTTTGATGCTAACCAACCAGGTCTGGGTAAAGTTTTTAGAGTCAGCACAGTGAGCTTTTTGAAAACACTGTACCGGTTTTGATTTTAGCTGTGTTTTGAATTTGTAGTTTTCATTGGGAGTGCCAATTTGCGAGTTAAACACTTCCAAGTGACCGCTTCAAAGAATATTTAATTTATTGTCACAGTCTTTTATTAGAAAAAGGTGTATTGTGTATTGACAGGAGCATTTATCTCTGTTTATTTCGCTAAAAAGCATCTTACACAGCTTTAGAACCCCATATTATAGTCTTATATTAGGTAATAGTGGACCTGTGAATTAACAGTAGCATCTATCATTGGCAGGGCAGCATGCAGCCTGACACGGACACACAGGAGCCGGAACGACATGATCACCACACAGAAAAAAATAAGTTTATACATCAGCTACATAATGGCCGATGTTGATTAATCGGCCCCACCGATTAATTGGTTGGGCTCTAAAACAAATGCAAAGTTCTCCGACTCTAATTCTCTGGTGCATTGTTTCTCAACCTTGGGGTCGGGACCCTGTGTGGGGTCACCTGGAATCCAAAAAGGGTCACTGAAATGTCAAAGATAAAATATTACAAAATTACTGTAGATAATGTTTTCTTCAGTAACCATTATACTTTTAAAAATTAAAACACAACACACTAAAAAAAACTGTATTCTATACGTTTAAGTATTTAATATCCATTTAATTATTAAGTATTTCAGTGTTTTCAGCATTGCATTATAAAATGTATCTGCAATTTGAGTGTTTTTAAATATTTTAGTATTTCACTATTAAGTATTTCAATATGTAGTTAGCCTTTCGTTATGAAGTATTTTCAGAATTTTAGTATTAGGTATTCCAGTATTTTTTTTTTAAAGTATTTTAGCATTTTAAGCCATAGACTAAATTTACATTGCAATACTGAACTTTGTGCTGTTTTTTTTTTATTTTTTTTAATTTGCCTACAGGTGTTTACATAGTATATTGCTCTATTTGCCTTTTTATTGTCTCTTAGGGATAAATCAGGTTTTTTGAATTTGAAAGGTCACTTAGAAGTAGTAAAAGAAGTTTATATCCTGATCAGAAAAAATAAAATTGTCACTATGTGAAATAATCCTGTCTACTCTGTATGTACAACAAAGTATAAAAAGATAGGGGAAATAATGAAATCTGAAGATTAAAATAATGTCTCTGGGGTCCCCAGAAATTTGGGATGTCAAAATGGGGTCACGGAGGCTCTTTTTTTTCTCCAACACCTGCAGAAGCAAAGGATTGATGTACATAAGATATTGTCAAGAATAGCAGGTACAGTTAGGGTCCATGTGCACAAGAAACAGGAAGTGAAAGATTTAGCTTTGAAGGATTTGATAGAAGATAGATGTGGTGAGTGGTGCTGGTTTAGCTCTGTATTAACAGGCACCTCATGTATAGAAACTGAATTCTTTGCAGCATTAGTCCTGGGATTGATTCCCTCACCCAACATGAGGATTTTTATATCTTCCCCAATTATCTTCCCATCTCTTTCTCACGCTGTCCTTCAAACCAAAGTTAGATGAGGTGTGACAGTTTGTAAAGTTGCTTGATTTGCCCTTTCTTCACCATCCAACCAAAGCTGAGTTGACAATTTGACTGTTTTCAGGCAGCTGCATTATCTCATCTTTCCAGCCTGTTTATCAGCTCGACTCTGAGCACACGAGGGGGGGTATTACCCAGCATCCTCATACACAAACGCAACTGCTGCTAACAACTTCCAACCCTGTGTTTAACTGTTAAATACACCCAGTGATGTTATTTCATTAACTTCACTATTTGTGCGGATCTCACTGCGGCTCATATTTTGCGAGGAATAGGGAGGGATGGATAGACTCCCCTCCCTCCCTCCTCTCCTCTTCCTCCTCCTCCCCTCCCCTCTCTCAATCTCTCATCGCACACTGCAGCTCCTCCCTCCACCTTACCCTTCTCCACATCCCCTCCCTTTCCGCCGAGTCTCTCTTCCTCCCTGTCTCCATCCCTCCTTCATTCTCCCTCAATCTCCCAGCCCAGGCGAGCTGAGCATATAGGATACACCCTCCCTGCCTCCCTGCGTGCGAGCGTGTGTGTGTGTGTGTTTGCATGTGTGTGAATCACATGTGTCACTGTGTGTGCACATGTGGCTCTCACAGCTGACGGGGAAAGGACTCATGAAGTGCTCTGGACTTGGATATCAGATCCTTCTCCTTGTGCATATTTACTTCATTTTTTAAACAACACTCCAAAAGAAAAAAAGAGAATAATAAAAAAAAGAAAAAAATCCTATTAAAGAGTCTCATTTTCCTCCTCTCGGGGCAGCATCTCGATGGAATCTTCAATCCTCTCCCCAGAATCTTGGATTTAATGAGCAGCCACCGTGGAACGAAGCAAGCAATTTCTGGATTCCCTTCTTTACAGACCTGGTAAGGAAATCTCTCTCTCTTTCACTCTCTTTCTGTACACTCGTCTCCTTTTCCTGCACTTCCTACCTGAATTACCTTTCATAACATATTGACAGGCGCAAGCAAGACACATTATAGGATAGGGGAGGCAGTGAAATGAAGCAGAGCGGGCTATTTAGGACACACAGAGAGAGAGAAATGAGGATGGGCTGCCTGAGAGTGAGAGAGTGTGAGAAAAGAGTGTAAGGGGAAAGAAGCAGGGAACAGAAATGTGTGCCGACACCAGCAGTGTTGCTCATGCTGTCAGAGGCTGGAGGGAAAAATGCTCCACTTGGTACTTGCTATTGATCTGCTGTTATTTTCAGCTCCTGCTCCTCAGAGACAAGTTTGCATGCTCTACCTGACAGTGATAGTGTCGGTTTAGGGCATTTGTTGGCTCTGACAGGAGGGTAACTCATCAAAATAAGGGCATGGATTTCAAATTGAAAGGTGGGATCTTGTGCAAATGTGCAAAATGGGTGTTTTGGAGGAGCGTGTGTGACCTTGATGAGATGATGTGAAGGTTTTAAGCAGCAGGATAAGACTTTTGTGTCTTCTTTTGATGCTTTTTTCCCCCTCAGATGAAGAAGTGGGGAGGAGTTGTTGCAGCTTTTCCTCCATGTTGATTTTGTCTGATCACCTGATGGGCCTCGACAACAGCTCTGATGAAGGGAGAGATTTTCAGATATCGGTTTAAGACGTGCAAAGAAATCCATACAGTTACTGTCTGTCCTTTGAGAGTACATGATGCTGATAAACTGATTGGTATTTGTGTTGAAATAACTTTTCCCCACTTTGTCAGCTGGATGCATAAAGCAAAGTTGATGTTGCTATTTTGGTCGCCTCTGCAGGCGAGATGAGCTCCACTCCTTTTATCTTTACTGCTGTCTTGTTATTAATTCTCTGTTCATCTCCCTCTCTTGTCTCCCCCCAAACTCTACAGGGAGAGAGGAGTGAAAAAAGGCTGTTAGAGAGGAGACCTCTGAGAGAAACAGAGAGAGTAGAGAAAGCTGTAAAGGGAAGAGGAAGAGAGGGATGCTAGTGGAAGGTGAAGGAGAGAGAACATAATAACGCAAGATTGACGGGGAGTCAGAGACAGGAGGACAAAGGGGACAGAGGAGGAGTGAGTGTGTGCTAACAAGCCTCAGGAAGAGCTTTTAGACAGGCGCACCTCTTCCGAGGCTGGGGCTTATGGGGGGTATATAGGGGGTCAGTTTACACACACATCCAGGCTTTCCAAAAGGAAAACACATGATGGATAAGCCACAGGCCTGCATTTCACACTCGCTTGGCTGCATTTCCTGCAAGGGACATCAATATTTATCACATTTCCCATTTCAGAGGAGAAACTGTGATAACACCCAACCCGGAGGAGGGAAAAATAATAAAAGATAAATCAAATTACCCCACCTTGGGTAGACCTCCTGCTTCTGTTTCATTTAGAATTCCTTTCCAGCACTTAGGCAAGGTTGACTGATACTGTTGCATATTGAAATACAGGTGCAGGCGGAGCGCTTCATATTTTCACTGATTGCACTGCAGAGCTTCAGCTATATTGCCGATGGTAATTGTGATATTCAAGCGGGCTGAATTAAATGCGCAGTAGAATGGTCTCATTAGCACTTTACATATCCTTACACTGCTTATTTTGTTTGAATTCTTTATCACTTCCTACAGCAAGGCTTAGAACCCTTAATGCAATATCTGTATGGATTTAATGGTTTTGAATAAACAACATAGATCTGAGTTTACTTAGTGGAGCTTTTACGAGGGTTTAATGGAGATGGAAGATTAAATCAACATTGCATCCCTGGATGCATCCCTGTTAAATTCGGAGATGATCCCCTTTATTTAGAACCAGAGGTTTTCCACTAATTGATTGGTTTATTTGGTGAGTATTAAGGGAAATCTCCCTCCTTCACTTTTAATCTCCCTCAGGCACACACTCGTACACACAAACAGGATGTGCCATCGTGTAGTCATTTTTACCCTCCTCGAAATGCAGTAAAAGCTTGTCGTGCAGTGGGAGACTTGTGTCCGTGAGTGACTCACAGCACCAATGAATGATCCTCCACCCACAGCCAGGAAGCACTGATAGCATCCTGGCCGGCGCCAAATGAGAAGTTAACAACTCATTCTTTCCTCAACCTCCGAGGCAATTATTCTCAAGGCCGTTACAGCGAATAATGGTCATTACTGGTGTGGTTTCATGATTTACCATGATGCATGAAATGAAGTTGGCGACATTTGTCAAAGTAATTCACAGCTAACAGTGTCCAAAGTGGTGGACTAGAGTATCCTGGATTTATGTGGCCATGAGCTCTCCTCCCCAGTGTGCTGTCTGTCTAGACACAATCTGACACAGAACGCTTTATAACTCCAGTTTTATCACGAAGCACATCACTCAAAATCTCTCAATCATGGTCGACAAGGGGAAGTTAATGAAAAGTGTGGACGCTGTCATGACAAATTCGCCAGTTTGGAGTCTTAGAAATCAGATATCCAAACCCCTGAGATAACATGAAGAGGGGTTCACCAGTTTAATGTTCCCTGAACCAGATCTCCAGGTCAGCTGCTCTGACCTGAGAAAAGGTTGCAAGATTTTTCTGCTTATTCATCAGGAAAATCTTCCACAAATTGGCGAGCCAGCCTTTGTCCTTGATTGTTAACTTCCCCTATTGAAAGAAAGTAAGTATGTTTGTATCCTGTTTCTCCTAAACTCATTCAACAAGCCATAAATGAAGGCCTAATAAGTAAATACACTGTAACTCAATCTGAACTTCTCCAAAACCAACCCAAAAGGCAAAAAATGTACCTTAAGTTCTCTCCAATGCAACTTAAAAAGTCTCTTGTGTCTAAGAGAAGGTTTTGGAAACGTACTGACTTTTTTAACCCCGTATTTAGCCCCGCCTCACTCAGTTTTTTTTATATTTGGCTTCTAAATACCTGTAAACTCTTAACCCCAGGCCTGTCTTTACTTGTTGTTACCCTTGTTGGAATGTGGCGTCTTTACAGATGGGCTTATTCTGAAAATGTTTGGGATGTAGCATCATGACAATCTCCAAAAAATTCCACATATTTCAGATGTAACTCAAGGAAATAATTCTCTTTCAGGGCTGATATGGTGTTGTGCTACCACAGTCTGACATTGAAGGAAGAGCAGGAAATGAAAGTGGCTGAGAGTCTCCCAACATGTTATGCAGTTTCCCATGCATATACCTCATGTTGTTATAGTACAGACTTATATGGTAAAAGAGTTTCTTATACTTTTACACTCCATGCTGGATCCACTGAGGAATAGCAGAAAGAGTAAGAAGCATGTGGCATGTTTTGATAAGTGCAAGTTAAAGGATAGAGGACTGAGAACAGAACCCTGAGGAACTCCCAAAATCAAACCAGCTTCTTTATCATGGTGCAAACTCCTTCATTGCAGAGCTGTGTATCAAGAATATTGAGATAAGTATCGAGAATTTGTTATCAACTGTAACAGTATCAGCAAAAGGTGAACAAGAAGTACTTTCATCAGCTTGAGTCTGTGATTTCTAGGGACCTTTGGGATTCCAAACACTACAATTGTTAGTATCAGTCTTGTATTATCATTATGTTTTTTTCCTTATGAATTTATTTATTTTTTACTCAGGCTGTGGCTATTTATAGCTGCTTCTATCCCTTTACACATACCTTTGATTATTACTGGCATCCAATACTTAATGTGGTTATCACTCTTTGTTGTTATTTCTCTCTTGCTGCATCTTTTCCTGGTCCGACCAGTCATAGCAGATGACTTTTCACCATGAGTTTGTTACTGCTGAGGGTTTCTTTCTGCTAAAGAGGAAGTTTTTCTGAGCAAGTGTTACCTCTATGTTGTTTACTGTTTGTGTCCTGATGTAACCTTAGTCGTGGCTTTGTGTCAAAGAAATGAAAATCGATTCATATTGGTAGACTAAAGAAGAAATGAGGGATTTGTCAACGCATAATCTGCTTCAATGTTTAATATGTGATTTATTTTCTTTGAAGGGCACCCTGCTCCTAACTCCTACACTCACATGCACTCACCTTTGGGATTTGTCAAATACTGTACTCCGCAGCAGTCGGGGGTTAAGAACATTACTCAGCAGTTGTTCGCAAAGGATGAGGGAGCAATATTTGTTCACTTCCCCTGTCTATTTTTCCCTCCGGCCGGCAGAGTGAATCTAAATGGTATAAATTGGAAATTGTATAAATAATTCACCAACGGCTTTTATCTTTTGCTTTCTAAAGCATTACTAGGCCTACACAATAGAAATTCTTGCATTCTTGTCTGTGTTACAGTTCCATGAAAGGATTCACCCCTCTACGACCCCTCGTGTTTTCAGTCATTCGATGAAATATGTCAGATTCACCCTGTTCTGACCTAGATTTTATTTGAGGTACGCTGTCTCTGCCTAAAAAGGCTTTCAGGGTACAAATGAAACGTGGTTTAGTCTTCTTTAAGACAACTTTGTGTCCGTTGAAAAGCTAAAAATAAGACAGTGGCTAGACTGCTAGGTCGATTGTTTGATTCTTGTGTGATGAAATGTAATGCTTGGAACATCTTTGACCCAGCGTTTTATTTTAGAGCGATTTCGTAAAGTTCATTTTTCTACTTTTCACAATAACTAGTAGCACAAGACCAATAAGTCAAACACATGAGATTTAATCATTTTGTATTTGAATAGATGCACATATTCAGATTATCAACTCCTGCTGTTGTTTTTGCATATTTGCATTGGCTGTATGCAAATATGGGCGGCATGCTGGGTTTGTTTTGAGGATTTTACACTTTTATTTAGGGGACATGATAGAGGGAAGAAAAGAAAACTGGTGGAGAGAGACTAAGGAATGACATGCAAAGAGGAAAAGGTCGGGATGGAACTTGGTCTACCTGCTCCAAGAACAAAAACTAGAATGATTAACACAAGCTGTCATTGAAAATAGTAGATGTATTTAACATGTACCATCATTTTCTTCTTTAATCCATGTCCAATCTGATTTAAGCCAAGGCTTCTGCTACTGTGAATCACAAGGGGGAGCTCTAAATGTTTTGGCTTCACTCTCTTGTAGCGGTTGTATTGTCCTACGATATCAAAGTGCAGTGGCGTGTGAAGTGAAGACACGATGAAGGGTAGGAATCAAACAAAAAAAAGACACATACATCCTGTGTTTCAGGTCCAGAGAGCTCACTTTTTCATATTTTGGCACCCAAGAAGGCACTTAAGCGTGTGTTTTGGCTCCCAGATTGGCAGTTTATCTTGTTTTAACAAATCAGAGGGGCAGGTTAGTGGGGTTCACGAACTAGGAGGGAATGATTTAAGGTGTTTTGGCTCCCATGAAGGCACCTTAGCCCAAATTTGGCTCCTAAGAAGACACTTTTTCAACATGTTTTGGCACCGTAGAGGGCACTCAGACCATTTTTTGTTACCCAAAAGAGCACTTCAGCACACGTTTTGGCTCCCAGAATGACATTTATCTTGTTTTAACCAGTCAAAGGGGCAGATTACACTGCAAAAACAGAAATCTAAGCAAGTCATTATGTCTTATTTGTAGTAAAAATTGTCTTATTTTTCCTGATTTGAGCCACATTCACCAAACCAGGTCATAAAAATGTCTTATTTCAAGATTTTTAAAGACAAAAATGAGGTGTAAATTGCTTGTAACAAGTCAAAAAAATCTACCAATGGGATAAGACAAATTTGCTCCTGAAGTTTCTTGAAACTATAAAGATGTCTTGATACAAGAAACTTTTTTCTTACCCCATTGGCAGATTTTTTTTTGGCTTGTAACAAGCAATTCAGACCTCATTTTTGTCTTCAAATAACTTGAAATAAGACATTTTCCAGGACTTATCAGTAGAATGTGGCTTGTATCATGAATAATAAGACAAATTTTACTTAAAATAAGACATAATGATTTGCTTGGATTTCCGTTTTTGCAGTGTAGTGACAAACGCCAACCAGAAGGGCACCCCAGCATTTAGCCTGGTCCCCAAGAAGATACTTTAGTGCAAGTTTTGCTATAAGGAGAGAAACTTTTAGCACTTTTTGGCTCCCAAAAGAGTACTTGAGCACCTGTTTTGGCTCCCTAAGATAATACCCAAGTATGTTTTGGCTCCCAGGGGGGATTTTATCACAACTAGCCAAAGGGGCAGATATATGTGGGTCGCCGAGCAAGAGGGCACTCTAGCATTTTTTGGACCCATTCTTAATCCATTAACAGCTCCTTATAGCACATACTTTACCTTTTGCTTTCTTGCTCATGTTAATCTGTTTTCCTATACTGCAAAGGAATTTATCTCTCCAAGAACAATTCTGCATGCGAGCCCAGTCTCCACATGCTGCAAGATGATTACCTCTAATCTATTTAGGTGTAATCTAACTTCATTTCTCTTTAATGAAGCCTAATCTGTGTGTGTGAAAAAAGCCAGGCTCACTGTAATTACCAGGACGTGACACCAAGCCGCTTTTTATTGATCGTAACATAAAAGGAATTTCTCACAAAACACACTTTGATGCATGCGAATCGTACACTTCCTTTACTGTATTTACACTCCTGAAATGGAGGTAGACGAGCAAACGCGGCGTGACTTCATAAGAGTCGTGCTGGGAATAAGCAGCATTGGTTTTTATCCTCTTGTGTCGTGGGGCGAAGTATGGTTTCTTGACGGCTTCCAACAGTGAGTTATATTGTGCAGGAAATGGTAAATACATGCGCTGAGGAGTGAGACACCACTGAAATGAACACTTGAATATCAACCAGTTCTACTCAGAGGGAGATCTCTCCACTTGCTTGGATGAAAGAGATGAGTCTCCTTTCAGTCTTAATTGACAGCACCTTATGCCTTTGCATCAACTTTTATTTTGGTGACAGCAGAAAGGGCAAACAATACTTCTGGGTAGGAGCCTGGTAGATTCTTCTTGATTTCTGGCAAATGTGGAGCTGCCACCTGAAAGTGTGTGGGATGTCAAATTGGAGGAATCCCAAATGTGGGTGCTTATCCTCCTGGGTTTTTACAAAGGATGTGAGAGAAGAGATTGTGTTGGGTTTCTGGCTGCTTGTAATGGCAGGAATGCAGCTTGATATTTAGAGCTTTTTTGAGTTGTCTTTTACAAAATTCTCAAATATCAACCACAAAAATGGGATAATTTAGTGATTTTATTTTCAAATATCAAAACAATGAAGGGATAAAACACTTTATAAAACTGATGTTAATCACATTGTGGCGTCAGTTGGCACTTCTCAAAAATAACTGAGCAAAGTGGCAGAAGCAATTTCTCGATTAAACAGAGTTCCTACACGTACTAAAAATGATTGACCAATTAACCACCCATGGAAAACATGGAAAATGAGAAATAAAAGGTCAAATGTCCTGTAAATGGTTAAATTACCCTGGAAGATTATTTATCCTCCCACTTCCATGTGGGCGAATGCAAACAGGTTAAAAGTTATGAGCATGTACGTCTGTTCTCACCTCAGTCAAAGCCTACAAGCTGATCTAATTTGCATTTCTGCTGAGAGCAGTTCTACAACCCAGTCCTTTAGTTGACTTTATCACCAAATTTAGTTACTTTTTAGACCCAAACTTGGCGCTCAGAGACAAAAACTAGCGACTGTGAGTTGAAAAGAGTCACTCGTGTTGGTCTGGGAGAGTGAGGTTTTTTACTACAGCCACAGGCTCCTCTCTGTCCTCTGTTATATGACAGAGCAGAGGAGAGTTAAAGTGGGTGTTTACTGAGTTGGCTGAGTTATGCATTGAGATACAATATCTCTGTTTACATTAGAGTGGGACCTTTGTATATAAGTACAGGTACCAGGTCATCTAATGGACCACTTTTCTCTCAGTAATTCACACTTGCTTTATTGTCTGACAAGAGGAACAGAAAATAAATGAACAAAAACAACTAATTGAATTACAATACTGTGTATGAGCACAGATACATGGGGGGAAAAACTTAAATCTTTTCATGTAGACTTAACCCTGTGGTGCATAGTGGTCACTACAGTGGACACCTGTTAAAAAGTTTTTTACTCCTAAATTCAATAGTTCATACGGTGGAAATTCATTTTAGCCTGTGTCAGGATGTTTTTATCTCTTCTTAGAGAAACATTTGAGGGTGAAAAGCTTATAAACTATAAATTATTAAGTGTTAAAATGGTCAAAAAAGAGTTAAAATGTTTTGCAAAGCATTAAAAAAAAGATTATTCATGAAATTACCAAAAAAAAGAAAAGAAGTCAGACAGAAAAAATACTCAGTTACAAATATTTGAAAAAAAAAGGAAAACTTTTTTTCATGCTTTAAGACATATAAAAACACTGACTTTCATAATTCATGCATCAGAGGGTTAAGTTTGTTAACATCCAATGGAACACTGCAAAAACTGAAATCTAAACAAGTCATTATGTCTTAATTTTAGTAAAATTTGTCTTATTATTCTTGATACAAGCCACATTCTACTGAAAAGTCCTGGAAAATATCTTATTTCAAGTTATGTGAAGAAAAAAATGAGGTCTGAATTGCTTGTAACAAGTCAAAAAAAATCTTCCAATGGGGTAAGAAAAAAGTTTCTTGTATCAAGAAATCTTTACAGTTTCAAGAAACTTCAGGAGCAAATTTTTCTTATCTCATCTGCAGATTTTTTGACTTGTTACAAGCAATTTACACCTCATTTTGTCTTTAAAAAACTTGAAAAAAGACATTTTTATGACCTGGTTTGGTGAATGTGGCTCAAATCAAGAAAAATAAGACAATTTTTACTACAAACAAGACATAATGACTTGCTTAGATTTCCGTTTTTGCAGTGAAGTAGTTTGTCAACAGAGTGAGATGGAAGAGAGGCACCTTAAAGTGAGAAAAGTTGTCAGTGGAAACTTCAACTATTGTCTCATTTCTTATTTCCACTGTTGTTTACATCAATAAATGTGGTTTGATCAATCTGACAATTTGACTTTATACTGTAACTTTCAAACACATCAAATGCAGTTGAAAGGGTCTGACAGGTTGATTAAACAACAAAATGACAAGAAATATACAGTTTTAAATGTGTGTTAGTAAAAGAGGAGAAAATGTTGAGTTGGGAAATGTCCAGCTGCAAATTGTAGATCCAGTTTGTTGAGTTCATTAAATGCTATGCTGTTAACTGCTTGTGTGTTTACCTTTGTTATAATTATTTGTCATGGATGAACTATAGTGCTATACAATCTTGGTTAATGCAAGTTATAACTGCAGGAAAGAAGCACCCCAAAAAATGATTGATTGAATGTTTGAGACGGAGAAATATTTCAGTGTTTAATGTGATAACTTGTCTCTGCTGGAGCTGTAAATGTCCTGGAAAGTCTTGGGAAATAATATTTGGGAAAGAGTGGGGACTCCTGAGCATGTAATAAAGCACACCCCCTCCATTTAGTCAGATGGGACATAAGCAAACCTCTTTTTAACTCACTTCACATCATCATATAGTTTTTGTTCGTTCTGATTCACGTCCAAGAGTCAGTTTTACAGAAGACTTTTGGCTTTAATCAGTGAAGTTACGCTATAGAAACAGTGTTGGGTCGTGTTTGACAGCCATGTTTGAATTAGCAGTGAAAGAGGGATAACAGCTGGCGGAGACAGAAAGGCCAAGCAAACACATTGTGGATTAAAGCTGATTTTTGTCTTGAATCTCTGAGTCACACATCGATTTCAAAGTCAGGCTGAGTTTCATCTCGGTCGCACGCCGTTTGCTATGCGGTGGAGCTGATCATGCCCCAGCTGCTGGATGAATTTTTGGCGTGCTCCAGAATTTATTTGGCTGACACAGAGAAGGCAGAGTCACGAGCTGATTACCTGACTTCAGGATTAGTTTTTCTAGATCATACATGAAATGGTAGCCAACCACTGTGGGCAGGCAAGTTTTTCTCTTTTAACTTTTTCACTACCCCACCAAGAAAAAAAGAAAATAAGTTTTTTAGCATTGCTGGTTGCAATGGCTGAGTAATAACCACATTCTTTTTTTCTTTTTTTCCACAAACCTTTCAGTTTTAAAATATTGACCCCTACCCAATGGCTGAAGTGTCACTAAGTAGTTATACTATGAAATTTCTTGCAAAGTCACAGAAAGAAAATAATTACTCATAAATATTCAGGGCATTGAGCAGTTTGATTTCTGTAATTATGCCACAAAATATTGAGCAATGCCTATTTCAAAAATTTCATGAAACAAACAAAAAAAATGCACTTTTAAACTTTCATCTTGACTAAAATGCAATAA
The DNA here is from genome assembly GCA_008086565.1 of Thalassoma bifasciatum. NCBI lineage: Eukaryota > Metazoa > Chordata > Actinopteri > Labriformes > Labridae > Thalassoma > Thalassoma bifasciatum. The sequence continues at coordinate 59,242 of RPOG01002419.1, forward strand.
CTTATGATCCTCAGATTCTTTTACTTGTGATTGAATGCTACTGTGCGAAACATTCATTTTGCATGAAAAAACTAAAAGAGCAAAGTGCAAAACAAAGGCATATTTGTATGTTTTCAATATGTCATCTCAATAACTCGACTGTGGTAGTGCAACCAAAAAAATAAAAAAAATTGAGGCTTAAGATCCATCCCATACTTCTACCAAATGGTAAAGATGGGGCTTTGAAAGTTTGGGGCTCCCCTTATTGAAATATAGTAACTCAAAATGTGCTGAACCATTTGGTGAATGAGGTAGTTAAAGGTTTAATTTTAATCCTTCAAATGAAACATTTTTCTGGATTTGTCAGATGAATGTGGCTCAAAATAAGTCTTGCAGTGTAGGTTTCTGAACCTCGCTAATGGCTTTTTCCACTGACCCGTCTTGGCCCTTCTCTACTCACCTCTACTTGGTTTGTGTTGCGTTTCCACAGGCGCGGTACTACACGTCAGACGCCAGTTTTTCGTACCTGCTCTACCCTGGTTCCAAGTGAGCTGAGCTGATACTAAAAGGTGACGTGGACGGACTGCCGGTCACTCATTGGTCAGAGAATGTCGTCTCTGCAGCTTCTGACTCTGAACAAATCACTTACAAGTGGCAAACGAATAAGTCAGCGACGGGTTTTTAATGACATTTAAACCTGACGACACAGAACCAGACTGAATGACCACAAAATACAGCCCTAAAATACTCCTTCAAGATTCCTAAATAAGTTAAAAGTCCTTTTTAAACGAAAAAGAAGTTAACAGCAAAGATAGTTCGGTTGAAAGAAACTTTTTGATTAAATCAAAGTTCGTCTGCGCAGGAGCGATCTGTCTGCCACGAGAGTCTTTAAGCACCAATCAGTCCATTAATCCACAGGGAACCAAAAAGGAAAACCAGTTCAAAGAAGAATGATTGATCAACAAAAAATCTCTGGTATACCAGGCCCAAAAATCAAAAATTAAATTGGTCTCGCTGGATCCAGGGAAGAGTTGATGTCAGGAAGCAGCTCCTTCATTTTCCTCCGCGTGCAGCAGCACAAGGCTGTTGTTTACTTACGTTGTCATGACGCCCGACATTGAGCCGCTGTATTACTTTAATGAAATCTTTTTAAAGCTTTTTTTTCTCCTTTAAAGACCACGGTGGCGCATGTTAGTACAAAATTATGTTTGTGTCGCGTTATAGATGACATGCACGCACTTCTGTGCAGCACTTTAGCGCAGCTGTGTTGTAAGATTCACGTCCACTGTGAGTCTGTAGTCGGGCGAGTGGAAAAGGTAACCAAACCGAGTAGAGCCGAGTCGAGTAGGGCTGGAATTGTATAGTGGAAAAGGGTCATAAGCCAATCTCTGTTTCCAATATCTTGCTCCATTTCATCACCTGTGATAGCTACAAGGTTTCCTGTTTGATCGTTTGTCAATATGTGATTCACTGTTCCCACAAGTTATCCATTTCACTCCATTGTGAGCTTTAATTTTTGTGGACAGCTGAGAAACTTTGTATGCAGAATCCGTTTGAAAGCAGCAACCTGTATAATGGTTACTGTCAGTAAGTCAGGAAAGTAATGGCTCACAACCAGTCATTATGAAACTATTGCTTTCTTGGCTGGTTGACATCACTTTTTAATCTCCAAATTGGTCCTACCCCCCTGCACCCATGCCCGACACACACTCACAGTCGGAGGTAAATTAAAAATAATAACATGTTGAGCTGAAACCTCTCTCAGCCCCCAGCGTGTGTGTTGCTCTGATGCCCTGAAACACACAGTCTTCACAAATCCTGCTTTGTGACTAATATTTCAGAGTCTGCGACACTCACAGCTTGCTTGGAAGCATGTTAAAAAAAGAGGATGTAATTTAAGTGTGAAAATAGTACTTATTTGTTTTAGATTAATTTCAGGCTCAAAAGATCTGCTCCTTTTTTTCCGAAGCACAGCTGGGAGAGAGGTGCCTCATCTATGAACGTTGTTCCTGGATGGTTTCCCAGTCCTGACTGTACCGAGGCCTGCGCCGTGATGAGCGTCAGTCAGAGCGAAAACACAGGCGGAATAAAGCTCCCAATATTCCTAATTATCACGGATGATGCACACAGAGCTCTATTTTTGGATCTTCACAGCAGGAGAGAGCAGGAGGGGGTTACTTGTGTCTGTGAAATATGAAGTCAGTACATATTTAGCTCCTTTTGTTCAAATTATGTTACATCTCAAGGTCAGGGCAACAAAATAAGCGTAAGCTACAGAACAAGACGTGAAACAGAATCCAAATGTATCAATCAGACTCTGACAGGATGCAGTAGATGATAAAACAACACACATCATGTAGTTTTCATTTTCCTGGGAAGATAAGTTTTGGTTGGGTAACTTATGATTAAGTAAAAGATTGACAGCTCTGTTATTGGTTTATGTACCACATATGTCAGGGATCAGCAACCTTTATTTATCAGAGGGCCAGAATTTTACTGGAGAGTCACCTAGGGGCCGGACCCTCAAATAAAAATCAAATTTTGGTATAACATTATTATTTTTATTAGATGGAGTATTAGGGCCACATTAATAATTATTTTGGGCCACATTAAGATTTTATTTTTTACTTCCTATTTTACTACGAGATTAAAGTCGAAATTAATTATTTTACCACAAGAATAAAGTCAAAATGAATTATTTTACTACAAGATTAAAGTCTAAATTAATTATTTTTACTACGAGTTTGAAGTCGAAATTAATTATTTTACTGCAAGTCGAAAATAAAGACGTTATTTACTACAAGAATAAAGTCGAAATATAATCGAGGACAGTCTACGAGGAGGAGGAAATGAGGACCAAGGAGCAAATGTTTAATCTTACCTGCTAACTGCAGCACTCTCATCCTCGTTTCATTCTTCCTTTCCTTCTTCTGATTTGATTGTTTCCTTACCTACTTCTGATACGACTTCACTTCGACTTTAATCTCGTAGTAGAATATGAAGAAAATGAAAAAAAAAATCTTAATGTGGTCCTTATACTCAGTCGTAGTTATTTGATATTTATTGTTTGTATTTTTTAACCATGTCATTACAAAACTGAAGGCGTTTTTAGCCTTTATGAGTCAGGCCCCCTTCACCTATACCATGGTCAACAAATTTTGGAACCCAGTCGCGGGCCTGATTGGGTGGTTAGGCGGGCTGGATTTGGCCCGTGGGCCGCCAGTTGATGATCACTGACATGTGTGAACATAGACATATAAGAAGGCTAGATGCCTTAAGGCGGAGTCAGCTGTGTCATCACTGTGGCGGCCATCTTGGAACAGGCCTGTGCTTTGTCCTGTAGTCAATGGAATTGATGATTTACCCACTAAAACACTCGTAACTCGCTGAATTCTTGACGGGTTTACAAATGGATTGGTTCAGTACAAACCTTAACCACGTCGCTATGATTCAAGCTGATTTTTTAAATTAATTTAAAAAAATAAAATAAAATAAAAAATTCTTAAGTTTGCAAGTTAATTAGCTAAATTTCTGAGGTTTATAACAAACCAAGCCATTTGAAAATCGGTTAAAAATTGAGCAATCTACAGTTATTTCAAAGTCCATGCTCCATTGTCTGTAATGTGATGAGTGAGCGAGCAGCCCTGTTTCAAGATGGCCACCATGTGACGACGTTACTTCCCATTGGCTTACAGCGCACACGAGGCATCTAGCCTTCTTGTATACATCTATGTGTGTGAACACAGTGCTTGTTTCTAAAATCAATTTGCCACCACTGATAGACGCATCACTATCCTGGCTGAGTCACCCAGGGAGTCTTGTGACAACAATGGTTAGCGTTGTTTAATACATTTAGAATTTCACCTCTATTTTAAGTCACATCTTGACAGTGAGGGATGAAATGTGCAGTTGTAAATTGTTTTAAATTTTGACTTTGGAAACATCTGATCTCAAAATCTAATGGAAGAATACTGTGATGTGAAAAAGCAGCAACTTTTTGGTTGTATGTGATCAGTGAAGGTTTTTTTGTTTTGTTTTGTTGAACAAATGTCAACAAAAAATGGATGTACAATTACATTTCTCAACATTTGTCATACATATAATCAAATCATGTCTACGTCAAACCCACCCATCTCCCTACCCAGGGATCACTGTCAAGGATTTGCAATTTACATCTGGTATACAATCGTTTTACAGATGTGTATGTACAAAGTGGAAGTGATAAGTATTTAAAACAAACAACAGTAAAAGATAGTGAAGGTTTTTAAATTGGTCAAGATCTGAAAGTAGACCAATTGGTGGCCAGCAACAGAGAAGCATTTTCTTATGTCACATATTTAAGGTAAATAACCCTTTTTTGATGTTTGCAGACTGATTCAGCCGAGAACACAAGAATATTATTAAGAAATATTGCAGTAGTTGTGTGAAATGTATCACAAGAAAGTAGTAAAAATGTACTGCCTTTTACATTTACTTCTTATAGAAATGTATCTTTTTGGACCAGCAGGAACTCATCTCATCTCTTGGAGCAGAAACACTCACTTAGAGTAGTTTAATCCCACTCAGGAAAATATTATCTCATGAAGTGTTTACACGGCTAATGATCTAAAAATCAAACAGGATGAACCATCTCTCTCCATCAGATTGAAACTTCTCTCCTGACGTTTTTAGATTGAGCCCCTCGATTCTGATTGAAGCACTTACATTCTGATTATACATGGCTGTTATAGTATATTGATAATTGCAGAGACTCTGGCATAGACGTTGACATTTAATGAATACCACAAATATGCCAAAACTGGGTCTGAGCTTTGAGTTGATATTCAGTAAAAATGCAGATGCAGCAAATGGAAAAAGAAAGAGGCTATCGGGTCATTGGTTGGCCTGTTTTAGCGTCGGCATATATGTGCATTTTAACAGGCTTGTTATAGTCCAGGGATTTATGTGGAAGAAAAAAGCCCCTTGTCTTCTCTACAGCAGGTCTCTGCGGTCATTAGTATTCTGCTCACAGCTCTGCACTCTCATCTTGGTTGGCCATTTTCCAATCTGAAATTATTATTTTTTTTTACCATTTTGTGCATGGCAGTCTCTTTCAGGAAAAAAAAAAAAAGATGTCCAGGTTTCAATAAGTAAACAAAGATAGTGACACATAAATGCTAATGAGCACATTCTAATGGGGTGCTTTTAAAGTGTTGTGGAAAAAGGAAATGGGCTTCTGGCTGGGGCCTTTCAGTTTGTTCATTTCTGAGTTGGGCTGATAAATGTATCGCCCCTTTTCATGTATTTATAATGGAGCTGGTGGAAACTATGACAGTGCAAAGTCTGCTCTTAAGTCATTCAGAATACATTTATTTAAATTATACCAAATACAGCTTCTTACTTATATAGACACATTTTCTGATAACTTAAGACAGGATATTTTACTGAAGAAGATTGTGTCACACTAAGACTGAGTGTGTAAAGAGAAAAAGAGAAATTGGCACCCAGACACTTGGATTTCATCTTCGCTCAGAAAGATGCTCTCCCTTTTTTTAATCTGTTATGAGCTGATAAAACTTCCAGTGTGTCTACTATACAGAGTGTTTTGTATTAAATTAAGGCCACTTTTTAAACTGATAACTACAAATAAACACAGCATAATGTCTGTGATTCAATTCTCCATCTGTGGACTCTATCTCTTTTTCTTTATGGGTGAAAGTGAGCAGTTACCCTGGACATGTCACAATTACTACAGAGCACATCAAGCACCACAGGAAGTCAGACACTAAAACATTATCACTAGTGGAGTTCACTGAAATATTGAAGGGCAGGGGTGAAAAGCAAAGGCACATACTCACATTTTGGCTCCCAAACTCTAGCACTTGTTTTGGCTCCAGAGAAGGCATCAAGGCATGTTTTGGCTCCCAGGAGGCCAGTGTTTCATGTTTTAACCAGTCACAGAGGCAGAATAGCAAGGTTCGCCAACCATGGAGGCACTAGCATGTGTTTTGGTTCCCAAAAAGCATTGTAGCACTAGTTTGGCAACAAGGAGGGGACTTAAGCGCATGTTAGGCTCCTAAAGGACACTTAAGCATGTGTTTTTAGTTACTAAGAAGGGCACTTTTGCATAATTTTGCTCTCAAATGGGCACTCTAGCAAATGTTTTGGCTCCCAAGAAGAAAGAAGGGCATTTAAGTATGTATTTTGGCTCCCAGGAGACCAGTGTTTCATGTTTTATCCAGTCACAGAGGCAGAATAGCAAGGTTCGCCAACCATGGAGGCACTAGCATGTGTTTTGGCTCCCAAAAAGCATTGTAGCACTAGTTTGGCACCAAGGAGGGGACTTAAGCGCATGTTAGGCTCCTAAAAGGACACTTAAGCATGTGTGTTAAGCTCCTGAGAGGGGAATTTTTGCATATCTTGGCTCTCAAGTGGGCACTCTAGCAAATATTTTGGGTCCCAAGAGGAAGGAGAGAGCATAAGCGTGTGTTTTGGCTCCCAGGGTTTTGGCGCTCAAAAACCTATGTAACACAAGTTTGGCACCAAGGAGGGGACTTCAGCACAAATTAGGCTCCCAAAAGGACACTATTGCATACTTTGGCTCTTAAGTGGACTCGCCAACAAATGTCTTGGCTCCCAAGAGATAAAGAGGGGCATTTGAGCATATGTTTTGGCTCCCTTGACGTCAATGTATAATGTTTTGGCCAGTCAAACGGGCAAGTTAGCGTAATTCACCAAACAGGAGGGCACTCTAGTATGTGTTTTGGCTCCCAAAAAGCACCGTAACACAAGTTTGGCACCAAGGAGGGGACTTCAGTGCAAATTAGGCTCCCAAAAGGGCACTTTTTTAAACTTTGGCTCTCAAGTGGAAACTCTAGCACATTTTTTGGCTCCCAAGAGGAAAAGGAGAGCATTTGAGCATATGTTTTGGTTTCCTTGAGGTCAATGTATCATGTTTAACCAGTCAAAGAGGCAGATTGGTGTGGTTCGCCAACCAGGAGGGCACTCTAGTATGTGTTTTGGCTCCCAAAAAGCATTTTCGCATAAGTTTGGCACCAAGGAGGGGACTTCAGTCCACATTTGGTCCTTGAAGGACACTTAAGCATGTGTTTTTAGTTACTAAGATGGGCACTTTTGCATATTTTGGCTCCTACATGGACACGCTAGCAAATATTTTGGCTCCCAAGAGGAAAAGGAGAGCATTTGAGCATATGTATTGGTTCCCGTAAGGTATCATAGTCAAAGGGGCAGATTAGTGGTTCTACCGGGAGGGTACTCTTGCTTGTGTTTTGACTCCCAAGAGCACATTTTAGTGCATGTTTTGGCATCTCAGAGGGCACTTTTGTTTACATTTTGTCTTCAAAGAGGGCATTTTTAACTTATGTTTTGCAACAACTTAACCGAGCCATGCTTGGCATTACAATGACTCAGCGATGGAGCTGAAACCAGAGGAAATCTTTGGTCACATGACGCTGGTTCCTGTTTGTAACAGAGCAATGGAAGTCTGACACTAGAAAGAAGATTTTTCATATCTTTATCTGTGTAGTAGCTTATATTTTCCTCATCCCATGTCTTTTTTTCTCTACCGTTCACCCATCAGCCATTGTTTACATACAAGATTTCTGACTGGTGAAGAAGTCCAGATTAGTCCTGGACCCTGTGGAGGTAGAAGCTGATTGGAGATTTATGTCCATGCTATCATCTCTAATGGTTTTCTTTTTTTCTTTAAAAGTATGCGAATGCTTAGAAATTTTGAACGATACACCTTCTTGTTTTGCTGCTGACTGTAGTTCAAATAAAGGAATATCTTATCTTGTCTTTGTATTAATTTCAAAAGAGCATTGAAAACATCCTCCATAGTCTTTCTTTTTTTGTGAAAACATAGGATGTGTTTTAACTACGGTTGATGACGTTTTCCTAACCCATCATGTTGAAGTATTTTACGTAGCTGGCTGATGATTAAGAAAGCCGGGTAATAAATACATACAATCAATTCCAATTCTAACTAAAGCTTTGCAGTTTCAGCTGCCTTTTCCTCCTTTTAAGAGCAGTTTCTTTTTCATCCATGATCAGGTACCAAAATAGTTCTGGAAAACTTTCAGCCGTCTGGAGCCTCCACCAGCCAAGGATACACCCACATGGTTATATTCTCTCACTTATGGTTATATTCCCTCGCTTCGATGTCTTTACAGGATGCTGTGAGAGCGTGAAGCTGTACTTGTTTTACATCTCAAACGTTCTCTTATTAGTCGTGTTACACCTGCCAGGTCAGGGCAGCTTATGCCTTTATTAATGTTCATACAAGGACTTAGTTTGATGTCAACTAATTTCGATTTTAACAGCCGAGCTTCACCATCAGCAGAAGGTTAATTGCCTTTGGTTGAGCAAAACATATGCGAACCAATTGCAGGCTTGACCTGAACCAGTTGGTTAGTTATCACCAAACAGAAGTGCTTATCTGTCTTGGTTTTTAAAAAGTTCTTTTACTTTCATGCTGCAGGATGCCAGCAATTAAAAAATCAGATGCACCTTGTCCCCTTGATACCAGCAGTTAACATATGAAGGACTCCAGGAGACATTTTACGACAGTCTGTGATTTTTTGTTGTCTGTCTCTAGCTGAGAATTCACAGCTCTGTTATTTTTCCTTTAGATGAAACCCTGGAGAGGTTTGTCTGATATTTTATGCTGTCTGAATTTGGATTTCACCAAAACTGCGACTGATTTTTGTCATTTTAGCATTTAAATTACTCTAGTATCTGCTCCAACTTACTGGGAGAGGTCTTTTAACTATATTACTGTCAACAGTTAAGGATTATGGGGAGAACAATCAGTAATAAAACTTCAAATTCTGATTCTTGCTTGTGTTGTATGTAGTTTTGGACAAAAATCATCTGCTTGATGAAATTTTGGAAGTGTAGAAATTGAATTTGTAATGAACTGTGAGTTAAAATATCATAATGGTTCTGTAAATAAATACAATAAATGCCCATTCATATTCCCTTTAGGCAAGAAAATGTATATATCCTTTTCAAGTAATAAGTTAGTCTGACTGCTCACATACTCCCATGCATCTTTTATGTTGGCATCGCTGTTAACAAATGATCATATATAACGTTTAGGATAATAAATGGGCCTTGGTGAGTCTTTAAACTAAAATAGGTACGATATATATCATCAGTTAAAATACAGTAATTATGCTGTAAATTGAAGTACAGCGATAATACTATGAAGAAAAATAGATTTGATACATATATTGAAATACATGAATGACACCTTGCATTAAAAGATAAATAAAACTTTAAAATAAATTAAATGTCCTGTTACTTAAAACACAGTGATGATTGAGATATAGTAGTTATACTTAAAATAAAAAAAAACCAGTTACGATACTGTAAAAGGAAATTTAGCCATTGGGCTACACAATAACAATACTGGTAACTAAAACACGGTGATACAAATGTAAAAAATATATAGTTATGATACTTAAAATTGAACTAAAGCAATGGTAGCGCAAATAAAAATATATTCGAAACAGTAACAAAATTACTATAAACAATTATTATTTTATGTGAATTAAGATATAGTCATTGTCGTGTTAATTTAAATACAGTAGTGATGATATAAACAAGAATACTGACTGACTTAAAATACATGAATTTTACTAGTTATCAACATACAGTACTGATAATAAGTTAATAAGAATAATGATGACACCGTAAATTGAGTAAATAAATAAATTATTGTAATTATCTTGTAGAAATAAAAAAAAATAAATTTTTTTTTTAAGTTTTTAGACTGTAGATTTGAATAAAGTAATGGTACTGTAAATTGAAATGGTAAAGATAAGGTGATTTAAAGTAGTTATTATACTGTAAATTGAAACAGGCATGATACAGTAATTTTGCAGGAATATATATTGGGGGAAGTCTTTTTGTATTATTTTAATTTACAACAAAGGGATGTTGGTAAAAAATAATTCTGCTGTAAATTGAAACCCAATGATAATACTGTTAATAATTTATACAGTAACTTAAAGTCAACTTGCTACCAGTAAATAACAGGTAAATTTACAGTGACTTTTTTTGTTTTTTTTTAAATTATAATAATAATAATAATAATAATTCATTTTATTTAGAAAACACGTTTCTTGACACTCAATGTCACTTTGCAACAACAAGAATAAAAGCATCAGTACACAACACAAATAAATAAAGAATAATTAAAACAACAGGCACATGAGCACAACTATGTGCAGTTTGTTGTCAACTTAAAGTCTTTTGTTTCATCTTCAGCTTCATTGAAATGCAGTTTGTGTTCTCTGTTTTCATGATCCTCTTCACTTTCTTGTATCCTGTGATTTAAAAAACGCAAACACAAGTCACCTCTGTATATTCACAGTTTGCTTCACAGGTGTCAGCATAAACGTGTGTGTGTGTGTGTGCTTTTCCGCGCTCGCACATGTCGCTAACATGTGCCCATGAGTGACTGTCACCACCACCTGGGATGTGATTTACATGGCATTACATTAGCACTGCATCGCAGCTCGCCACCTCCTCCGGCGAGGAGCAATAACGCCGTCAAAAAGTGAGAGAGGAGTGGAAGGAGGAGACGAGGACTCCCTGTCACCGCCGTCTTCAGCTGTAACGACCTTAAGTGGGCCAGGCTCAGGTGAGCTTCCCGCACTTAAGCCAAATTGGAAACGACCCTCAGAGCAGAGAGCTAAGTGGCACTGGTGAGCTGAGTCTGGGAATGTGATATATCCAGCTGAGCTTTTTAGTGGTTTAGGAAGGCTTTATGTTTCCTACAGGAATTCAGAAGATAAACAGGTGATGGGCTTTAAAAGGGGAGATTTTGTGTTTTTCAGCAGGAGGAGCGAGACTTTTTCAAATTACTTTAGCAGGCTTAGGGACTTATTTTCCTCTTGAGGCTAACTACTAAAGATTAAAATGTGTTTCCTCTGAGCACTGTTACATACAATGAAGGAAGCTTTCTCTGTGCTGCTAAAATAACGTGCAGCGTGCTTTGATTATACCTAAAGTCACGCCCACATACAGCATCGGTAAAGTAAGTATCCCCTCATGATGGTGATTTATTTTAATATAATTGAGACTGCAGTCTAATTGAACCTGATGAGATGAGTTTGTGTATTCCCTCAGTGAGAATTTAAATTGTTCAAACACTTCTTAATGTGTTATCTTGAAGAGATTTATCTCTTTATGAGCTCACATCAGTGCAGTGAATTCAAATGAATATGCATTGAGATAAACCTTTGTTGAATTGATTCCATTAAACAGGCCTATAGGGTAACAAAGCTGATGTAAAGGAAAGACTTTAACAGATCAGTATTCTGCACGGCTGCATGCTCCGCTCTCCAAACCAAAGTCGACGTTTAATTTGCAACCAGAATGAGGTGAACTTTGTGTGAAGCGGGTCATTTTAGTGCTGTAATCGAAGCGGCCCCTCTTTTCTCTTAATTTGACTCACACTGTATGGGAGGACACTAAGGACACAGCCTTAGAGGACAAGTATGACTCTTTATGAATGACTAAATATGCAAACACTCTTCTTTTCAACTTCCTGGTCACTTTAATCCAAAGTCTTTGACATTAATGTAAGTGAATGCTTCAGATGAGGTATCAATGGGAATTCAGGCTTTTAAAGACGGCTTGAAATATGCACTCTGAGAAAGTCTCGCCTCAGTAGTTTTGACTGTATTTCCAATTCAAAGTGAATGTTGTGACGGGACTTATTGTGTGGAGGAATAGTAACAAGTGAGGAGACAGCAGACGGACCCTGAAGGTGCAGACGGAGAGAAGAGAGAGAGAGAGAGAGAAACAGAAACGTTTTGTCTCTTGATGTCGCTGCTTGTGTTTGAAAAGCTGCTGTTTGTTTGATTGAGATTGAGGATGTTGAATGAAAGTTGTTGAAATGGATATGTGTGAGGAACTGATTCATTGTAGGTGATGGATCTGTTATGTTTTACACTCATTTGTCCTCACTGTTTGACTTCAGACCCCGGAATGCAAAAACAACAATAATAATAATAATAAAGAGACGATAAATAAATAAAAACATGAAAACAAAAAAGAAATGCAAAGAAATGGAGTAAAAACATGACAACAGCAACAAAAAAGGAAGAAGAAATGCAAACATCAGAATGCAACATGTCAAAAAAGTGGACACAAGGAAAGCAACAACTACCAAAAAGAAGAAAACAACAACAAAAAAACTTTTCAACAATGAAATTGGGAATTAAAAAAAAAGATAAGCTGAAAAAAATGGGGAACAAAAGAGAAAAAAAGAAAACAGAACAAAAAAAAATAAACACAACTAATAGAGAAAACATGAAAATAGAAAAAATAAAAATTAAAAGATAAATGCCAAATATAATGGAACACAAGAAATACAAAGAAAAAAGAGAAAAAAAGAAAAACAACAACAGAAAAGTGATTAAAAAAACTCAAATCATGACAAAAATTTCATACAAATAGAGAAAACGAAACAAAACAACTCAGAAATAAACAATAAAAAAGTAGAAAATCCCAAATACAATGGAACACAAAAAATACAAAGAAACAAGGAAAGAAAGAAAGAAAGAAAGAAAGAAAGAAAAAAAGAGAGGAAAAAAAGAAAACAACAATAGAAAAGTGAATAAAAAAGCTCAGATCAAAGGCAAAACAATTACAAACAAATATGGAAAGAAAAAGCTCAGAAATAAACAATAAAAGTAGAAAAATATCAAATACAATGGAACACAAGAAATACAAAGAAAAAATAAGAGATAAAAAAGAAAAACAACATCAGAGAGGTGAGTAAAAAAGATGAAATCAATGACAAAAATTTCATACAAATAGAGAAAACAAAACAAAACAACTCAGAAATAAACAACAAAAAAGTAGAAAAATGCCAAATAATATGAAATGCAAAGAAAAAAAGGAAACAAACAGTAAACAACAACAGAGAAATTAATAAAATTGCTCAAATCAAAGACAAAAAATTAAAAGGAAAACAAAAGGAAACAGGAAAATAAATAAAACATGAACAGCAATAAAATAGAAATGCAAAAACAAAAATATCACGACAAAAATGAAACAAGAATAACAAGACAAAAGAAGATCAAAAAAGTGAGTATATAGCGACAAGAATATGCAGCAATGACTTAAAAAAGGATCATGACAACGCAGTGTTGACAACAAACATGAGAATGTAGAAAAGTAAAGCAAAATGTGACAAAAAATAAATGGCGTAAACAACTAAAATGGAAACTTAATTACAGTAAAAAGTAACACAAAAGAGAATACAATTAAAAAGAAAACATGACCAAAAAAAAACCTGACAAGTGGCTGGAATGAATAAGGGAACAAGATGATACAGAAAACCTGGCAGCTTAAAAGAGAACATGACAACAAGAATGAAGTATGTTTTGATCGTATGATTTGTTTAGTGGTTTCGTCGTTGTATTATCTTCTTTCTTGCCATGTTTTTTTTTTTCCTTTTCCCTGTGATTTGCACTTGAAGGCCGCCGTTAAAATTACATCTGTACCAATCCACCAGAGTCTGCAGAAGTGATCACCTCGGTCTTGAAACAGTGTTGATATCATCTTCCAGCCAGCTTGGCACTCCAATAGTGTTTTCAGTTTGCAGCCAGGAACTGCTTAGAAAATTGATTTCCAGAGATTCCTCCTGGGTAATTATTTTTTTTTTCTTTCCGTGCAGCCGATTCCTGCCAACTGCCGACTCCTTCTCAGCCAGGTTAATAAATTAATCTTTGTCACATGCTGGCTTTTGTTTCATGGCTCTATTATAGGTGATACAAGAGAAAGAGCAGCAAAACAGGAAACATGTATAAAGTAAAGTATTTGGATTTGAAAGGTTAATGCAAATCAGACCGCAGCTGCGTTCCTCTGCAACCCAGATCTCGTTATCCCTCTCTGCTATCCTCGCTTCAAAAAATCATTAATAACAGCGTATTCCTCTAGTGTAGAATTCTGGGCACATGTTTTGCTTCTGGACTGTATAGTGATTATATTTGGAGCCTCTTGACCTTAAGGTCCGTCTCATAAACATAGCTTCGGATTAGCATTCCTGCCACAGGTGTTGTTTTGATGCAGATCTATACCGTCTCTCTCCTGGGTGGCTGAACAAGAAACATAAATATTATTTTGATTTGCTTGTGAGACTGAAGCGTGGACGTACACAGGCTTTGATTTTCACACGCGGTATCTATCAACATCAATAAAGAGATTGTGATTGTTGGTGCGGTGATGTAAAAAGACAATAACAATCATGCTTCGTGCTTTTGTGATTTTCTTGTACATATTGCACTTCCATCTGGGCTTTTTGATAAGATACACATACACACGAACACACACATTTTTACATTCAAAGCTGCATCTTTGTGCTGACAGCTCTTCTTAAAGCCCTCACACAATGTAAATCCATGTTTTAAAGAGGAATTGTTCATGTCCAATATCATCTCATGTCTAAAACTATGATCCATTCTTCGTTAGATTTCAATTATTTACCAACCAAGATTTGGTGTTTCAGCTTCAACTAAATGAGTTTTATAAATACTACATCTTGTTTCCAGAAGGATCAATAGTATTGATACTGAAGAAACGGATGCATCTCACGTAAGAGCCTCTTCAAACCGCACAAACATTCCTCTTTCATGCGCTTCTCTGCTGCTCTTGTAAACATACATCGTTGAAATCAAGCATCCTCAGGGAGCAAATGGAGTGAAAACAATAAAACCAGACGACACCTTTTTTCTCCATTTCAGACAAAATGACAACCACCGGGCAGATTTTTTTTCATTGTCACTTCTTCTAAGCTAAAACATTAGCATGAAACTGAAGTCCCAGGAGGATTTATTGAAGAACTCTCTTTCCCGTTGTACACTCTTATGCAGGAATAGTTTTCAACGGCACCATTCAGGATCTAACAAGATGCATCCTTGCCTCTTCAGAGCTGGAAAAAAAGACACACCATAAGTTGCCAGTTTTGGCACAGCACCAGTATTTCTCCCCCTCTAAGTCCCATTTAGTGATTTTGACAAGCCTGGAGGAGAAAATAGATTTTAAAAGAGACTGTCCTTCTCAAAAAGTGTGGCCTCAGAGGATAACTCAGCAAGCAGCTTAATACAATCCTCGTTCCATTTACAGACAGCTACCTCCAGTACGACGGGAGCAAAAGAGGAGGTAGTTGACGTTATATTTGCTCCGAGGAGATTGATGTACATGTCCCATTTGGAAATGTTGGATTTTTTTCTAACAAATTTGCATAGTGACTCAGACACCATACTTTATATTCTTCCAAACTCAGAGCTTGAAATGTTTGTCAGGTATTGCTGATTCAACATAGTCAACACATCAAAATAACTTAAGGGCCTGTGTCCACTGGCAGCATTTGTTGTCCTTAGTTGCATATGCCTTGGATACAAAATGTAAAACACAGCTTTTGGTGTAGAGCTTTTACCAAAGCTACAATGACACTTTTGATTTTGTTCAAGTTTTCTTCATTTAATTTCATCAAATAGAAGGAAATCTATGGCATTACATTTATTTCTATAACAGACTCAAACAGCCATGCAAGTGGAAACAGTCCCTTAGTGTGTGATACTTAGGGCCCGTTTCCACCAAGCAGTTCAGTTCAGTTTTTCTCGGTACAGCATGCATTTTGTGGCAATTCCTTTGACTTAAAGGGAACCCCGACTGTAAGGACTAACAGGCATGAATATGCTTAAATGTTTGTCTCAAACTAGAATTTGATAAAAAATACAGTTTAAAACACAGTTTCTATCCTTCGGGCGCAGCCATTGTTTCACTGCCGCAATGCATTCTGGGTTGATGACGCAGATTGGTTGCTTGGTGCCGAGCATCTGGATTTGGCCGTTTACTCACTACCAGTCGCCGTAACTCACTAGGTTTCAGGAGGGAAAAAAACATAATAATGCCACATGTGGCTGCTTTTGAGTGCACTTTTCAGTCCAAAGGAAACAAGGAGACTGATGTTAGTCTGCACAGCTTCCCAAAAGACAAGAAAAGAAGGAAGTTGTGGGAAATCGCTTGTGGGCGTAAACAACTTCCCATGGACCCGCGGCTATGTTCTGGCCACTTCTCCCCAGAAGCATTTGCTGCATTTAGCCGGCCCATGCTGATGAAAGAGCTGACAGGTGTGGGTCACTATAAACGGAGACTAAAGCCAAATGCTGTGCCGACTATTTTCCAACACAAACCCACAAAACTTCCTCGGGAAACCACTGAAGTCCGCTCCAGGACTTATATGATCCTGTATGAGATCCAGCCCGGTGCAACCATATGATGTCACTACCCAGACGTTATCGCGGCGTAAACAACAATGGCTGCCTACAGGTGAAAATGTTTTTTCAAATTTTATACAAACTAAGATATTTTGAGAGATTTTATTATTGTTCTTATGTAGCTGGTAAAAACACTGATCATTTAGGAAAATGACATTCTGGTAGCCAGGGTACCTTTTAAACCATGACAGGTCCCCAAATTAATGACTCATACTATCCCAATTTTTGGTATCTTTCTGTTGGGGTGCTAGACATACTGATCTAACGGGGGGCATCCGTCTGCGTTGCATCTCTGCTGCAGTGTGTGTTGACTGAGTTTGTCAACTCACACCGGCTGCATGTTACGTCTGCCAGCTGCAGGGCTGACAGACAGTTGGTGTCACGAGATCTTGGAGTTCACCTGCTCCTTATTTTAAAGATAAGTCTCTCTTCATTCATATTGGACTGTAAAACAGTAAATCTGCTGAATCGTGGCGTGTCTCCACTCATTCTGTCATTTCATCCCCAAAGTCAAGCTAAATACGATCTAATTTTGACACGGTTTGTTTTATTTTGAATGTCATGGGCTCTTTTCAATAGTTTCAGGAACTACTTCCTGTCCCGCTCAATCTTCCCTGCGCTGAATCTATGCAGCACAGCGGCGTCATCCGGCAGAAATAGGATTGCTGCGTATCACTTATGTTTTACCGGCGTCGGCACGCAGCCGGACCACAAGTGAACAGGTGCAGTGTGAGTTGACACATTGACTTGAATGAATCCTAGTTAATTGTTTTCAGCGATGCAGGGGAGGCCGAACGCAGACGGATGTGGTTTATTTTAGCCGTAACCCCTGAAAGTGGAGCAGTCTTTTGCTTGGTCGAAAGAATCATCACTTCCCATGCGACAGCTGTAATACAGAACAACACATAACACAAAATAGTTCTCCAGCCAACTTTGTGCGGATACCTTCCTTTTTGTTTTAAAAATGGCATCACAAAGATGAAATGCTGGATGTCTTCTATTGTAGCTTTTTGTGGGGTACACTGTCCCGCTGCTGTGCTGTCACGCACATTGACTGTATATAGAATGGACAGCGTGCTTCTGCCTGTCACCGTTATACGTTTTTGAAGCCAAAAAAACCCGTTTCTCTGGCCGCCATTGTGCAGCCAGAGTCTGCGCAGTAGAGAGTTTCCGGTGGAGCCAAGTAAATAAGAGAAATAAAAATAGTTATTTCTTCTTCTCCTTTAGGAGGTTTAGTCTCCTTTTGGCTCTCTTTCCTGAAGTTTCTTATATCCCCGATAAAAACTACTCATGAACAGCAGCTGTCAACTGTTGTAAAACGGAACTTATATCGCGTTTTTTAACGTCCAATAACTAAGAGAAACTAACTTCTCAGAAAAAAAACATCTGAACACCATGCAGCCAAATGACATCGTCATACTACCTTAGTGTAAGGATGAGATAAATGTTTCTACGAGGTATCGTAAATTTTTAAAGTTTTCCCGGCTCTTATCTGGAATACATGGGGAGGCGGGGCTTATGACCTATACTGCAGCCAGACACCAGGGGTCGGGGCATCTGCTGGAGGCTTCAGTTTGAGCCGAACATAGTTACGTCCACTCATTATACAGTCTATGGTCACGCATTACGAAGCTGACGCAGCTATTGCCATCCGGCTTACATGCCGCCTACCAAGAAGGGTGCGGTTGGCTGTTGAAACAAACAAGATCAAGCTTTGCAGATCAAATCTGTACCAGACTGTACTTATCCATACCGGACCGCTTGGTTGAAACGAGGCTTAATACTTCTGTGAATTACACGACCAAAGTATCACTCCTGTTGAACACTGTGCTTTCTTGTGTTCACTATATTTCTTCTTCTGGGCCTATGCTTATGAATGTTTGCTGTGGGACAAGTTAACAGAGGCAGTTTGAGAGTTTACCATGACTCATCTGACACCAGTCATACTTTGAAGTCGCTCTTGTAGTGAACGATCTCCCTTAGGCCTGGAGTGGCTAATCAGGGGGATCAGGACAATTCCAGGTGGGTTGGTATCCAGTCATAGCACTGGGTTGAAATATATCACTGAAGTCTGCACTGGCAGCTGTTTTTTTCCAATACACAGCCTGCTGTTACCTTGACAACACGTCTGTGCACGTGCAGCTGTGTTTGTCAGAGGGTCACAACAGTAAATACAGACACAAAAAGAAGAACAGTAGGAAGAGTAAGGCAAGAATGAAAAGCAAAAAAAATAAATAAAAATGCATTACAGTGTGATGCAGCCAAACTTAGTAACTTTTTCATCAAGACGAGCTCACGGGATGAAAAAGAAACTCCAGATGGAGAGGATGTAAGGCATATGGTGGCCCTGAAGTGCAAATCACAAAGGCAAATCAGAACCGCCGTCCAAGTTTATGAATTGTGTGGCGTCATAACACAACGTTATATGATTTAATGATAGTATGATGCGATGCCAAATAACTTACGTCATGATCTAAAGTGGGCCGGTGTGAAGGACTCACTACCTTTAGAAGCAGCTACAAACTTCCACAGGGCCAGAAATAAGACTTTACCCTTTACCCACGCATCCCTTTGAAACTTGATCCCCTTCTCTTCCTGGGTTCTTAATCCAAAGCTGATTTCGTGAACATATTTTTTATACGTACATCAAAATATTTCACGATTCACTCAGAAATGAGTCACTTAGTCATTCTTGATTTATTAACACATTGCAAATTTGTGATGCTTTGAAGTCGGAGACTCTTAATTAGATATGTCATCAAACTTAACTTTGGATTCATATCAAGGATTTTAATTATGTTGGCATTTGCATTTGCTTTTGGGTGTTCGTCATTAAAGCAACTTCAAGAGCTGACATATATTACTTTAGAAATGGTTCATGGCACATCTGTAGGATATTTATGCTCAGTTTCTGTCTCTGCAGGGTTCAAAGAGCTGATAAAGTTGCAGATTTTCCTTTTACATTATCTTCATCAAACTCTCACATACAGACTGCAAACATCATCAGAGTTTGTGTCTTACAGGCTTTGTCTTGCCCCCATTCTGTGCACCCATAGCTCTCCTGCAGCTGTTTGCTATAAGCTTCTGGACTATATGCACAATAGGGGGAAAAGAAAGACTCCCTGTATGCATTGTGTCTACACAGATGGTATGACGTCAGCAACTTCCTCATCTCCGCTGACTCTCATTAGCTGCTCTCTTTAAATTCCATTTGAAATATTAATGACAATGGAGGCGGAGGGTAACAAAGTAAGACCTGCTGCTTCACAACGGCAGGATTGTTGACTTCAGAAAAGCATGGGTGAGATTCATAAATACCTCTGAGTGTCATCTTTAGCTTAGAAATACAAGCAGGGACAAAGGTGTCATTTTCATAGATGTCAGTGTGGGTGACTAAGATGCTTATGCATCACCCAGGGGTCATATTGCTCATGTTGCTTCTGCAAAATCTGTACTGCCACTTTAATGACATGCACTATATCAGGGGTATGTTTGAGGAAATATAAGCCTTTCTATAAATTGATTGTATATGATCACATTCCTGCCATGGGGGAGATGTTTAGCACATAATATTTGACTTGTAAAAATGCAATTTTTCAATCAAAAAGCAAATAACATGTTGCCTATCAGCTCTCTACAGCAGTGGTTCCCAACCTTTTCCAACTCAGGGCCCACTTTTCAGTCTCAAAAACCCTGACCCCATAAATTGGAAGGCCATATAGTGCCATGTTGAAGCCTGATATATAACAATGACCAAAAAAAGTATTTTTTTTAAATGTAAGAAAACCCTAATTGTAATAACTGGTGGATTATGTAACAGATGCTGAGTCCAAAAAGGTAACTTTTTATGTTATGTTTTATGTAACTTGTTATTACAGTTAAAGTATGTTACATTTTTTCTTATACCATTCCAGGTCATTGTTACATGTTGGCAGAGATGACAAAAGTACTCACTCTGGTAAAAGTAAAAGGACTAATTCAACTCCTTTACTTAAGTAAATGTAAGAAAGTACACATTCTAAAATGCACTGAAGTACAAAAGTAAAAAGTAAAAAGCCTTTTTGCGATAACTGCAAAATGGAAAAAGTTCTAACTATACAAAATAGGATTGTTTTCCTCCTTTGGTAATAACCTGGACAGAAAAAAAACACAAAACCACTGGACAGAGTCTAGTTTTGCTGCAAGCCAAATTTCAGACAAAAGATTAAACTTTAGAGTCAACAACATTGAAGAAACCTTTTACATTGACCATAGATGGGAACATTTTGCTTCACTGGATCTGTTCTGTCATCATCCGCAATGTTCCCTGGTTCATTTTCTTCATCCATGTTGTTATTGGTGGGGTTTTTTTGTATCACAAACCTGACATTCACTCAACTCCCTCTTCCCGTGGTTGACTTTCCCTCTCTGTGTTGTTTCGTCTTTTACGTCATGTTGTCATCTGCAAAGGGAGAAACAAGTAACAAGAATGTAAGGAGTAGAAAGTACGGATAAATGTGTTCAAATGTAGGGAGTAAAAGTAAAACGTCGTCAAAAATATAAATATTAAAGTAAAGAACAGATACCTGAAAAATACTACTACTTAAGTACAGTAACAAAGTATTTGTATTTTATTGCTTCCCATCTCTGCATATTGGGCTCTAACATGCCCTCGGGTACGTTTTTCTATATCAATACTTGAACATTTTTAATACCCTTTAGATATAACTGAGGTTTGGCTATTGAAAAAAAAAATTCTATGTTTTTATCTTTACGTATTTCCATTACGACCCCCACCCCCCCAAAATTAAGTACAATTAATAAATAAATAATAATAATCATACAATTTGGGAAATAATTCGGGGGCCCACTTGCAACACTTTCATGGCCCACCAGGGCGCCGAGGTCCACAGGTTGGAAATCACTGCTCTACAGGTCACAGCCTAGGCTTATGACCTATACTGCAGCCAGACACCAGGGGGCGGAGCATCTACTGGAAGCTTCAGTTTGAGCTGAACGTCGTTACATCCACTGATTATACAGTCTATGGTCACAACTTCTGCTCACTTTCTCGGCTCCGTACCCTAACCTCATGTGTGATTTTCACCTCACTTACAGTGGTCATCCACCATTTCTCTGCGTGGTATTTCCTCCAGAATTACTATGCAATTCACATTTTCTGAAACAGCTGCTAATGTATTCCTCGGTTGAACAACGAACCAGGACCTTTTAAAAAAAATACAAAGTCTGCGGTTAAAATTGTGCTGTTTTTAGAATACAATATGCTGGAGGCACTTCTGTCTCCCACAGGGATATCCACCCTGGTCCTCTCTGATGTCTCTCTGTGGTTCCTGTGTTTGCCTGTGAGCCACAGGGAAGTGTGTCACTGTAGAAACAGAACAGAGGCTATTTTCTCTTCTTAATAAATATAGTCTTGTTATTTTAGGGGGAATAAACACGGTATACAGTACTTACATTGCAGTGGGCACAGACAGAGGGAGGAAACCTATCAGGATTTTCAACTTGTTTTTCTTTTTCTATGTCGTCTATGATTTTTTTTTTAAGCTTGGAGTCCATCCCAGCTGCCATTCGGCGAGTGGCTGGTACATCCTGGACAGGTCGCCGGTTCATCACAATTTATATCCTATGGGTTCAGAATAAAAATATCTTCACAGCATGTCAAAAGTAGACATTCCTAATCCAAGTTTGAGTCATGTCTCACAGCAAAGATTGCATCATTACACCCATGATCTCTGCCTGAATGTCTCTATCTGCAGCGTTTCTGTATCTGCCTTTGTCTCTCATCTGGAAATGCTTTACGGTATCTATTTACCTGCTGCCCTAGATCTGCAGGAGTAGTTAACAGCTGCTTGTAACTCTCACCAAAGCTGTTTTTATTGACAGTGGCACAGATGCACACGAGTCATTGGATAGAATGGAGTCACTTTATGAGCAATAACAGAGCTGGAAGGATGGGTCACCGTGACAGTGTGACAAAAGCAATATTCGTCTCGTCAAAACAGCGACATCCCGGCCAACTCATTGTGTTTGATGTTGGAATGATGAAGCTCTGGATGTGTGCGGCAGTCTTAAATATCTGGTTTTGAATGTTCAAAACCATGAGGACATTTTTGACAGTGTTGTATTTTTGGATCCAGGGTTAGGGGGTACGCAGAATGGTTTCCCATTTGTTTTTTAAATAAAACAAGAAATTTCCAAGGCTTATTGTAATGTTTCAGCGCCTCTGGCAGAGTGCCTCGAGGCAAGTCAGTGACAGCCTGAGCTGGAAGTTTTTCTGTCTCTCCTGTCACAAAACATAAACTATCGAATAAACAATAGAAATTCATGTACCCTACAATCTGTTAAAGCATGACATTAACCCTGTGGTGCATAGTGGTCACTACAGTGGACACCTATTTAAACGTTATTTACTCCTAAATTCAATTGTTCACGTGGTGGAAATTCAAATTAGTCTGTGCCAGGATATTTTTATTCTTTTTAGGGCCTGAACAAATGTTTTCAATTCTTTTTCCAAATGTATTTTATTCAAAAAATGTCATAGACAGACATTTGAGGGTGAAAAAGCTTATGAACTATGAATTATTCAGTGTTCAAATGGATGAAAGAGAGTTAAAATGTTTCACAATTAAAGCATTAAAAAAAGATTATTCATAAAATTACCAAAGGAAAAAAAGGAAAGAAGAAAAAAAAAAAAAAAAAAAAAAAAAAAAAAAAAAAAAAAAAAAAAAAAGTCATATTTACATCAAGTTCACACTGTTTTATGCTGAATGCTCAGTTACAAATATTTGAAAAAAAAAGGAAAACTTTTTTTTTCATGCCTTAAGACAAATAAAAACACTCAAGAGAAACATCCTGACACTGACTTTCACAATTCATGCATCAGAGGGTTAAAGAGGGGGTCTTTTGGTTTGTATCCATCTCTACATTGTCCCTCAGTTTCTCCTGCAGTAGTCCTAAATGATTTACACAGAAACAAACTCAATTTTTCTCACACTAAAATTAAGAAAATCTATTACTTACCTCTAACTGAAACACTTCGTTTTAGCTACTGTCCCTTTAAAACCCTGTTCCCACCAAGCAGTACTGATTGGAACAGTGCAGTTTGGTACAGGTCGGATCAGAACAGCCTGAATCTGTTTCTGTTTCCACAACAAACCGTGCCCTTTTTGATAGGCCGTTGCTGATCGCTGCATCAGCTACATGATAGCATGTTGTCATAGCAGTGCGACACAGTATTCTACATCCGTAAATCCAACAAAGATGTTATTTATAGCATTATTTTAGATTGGTGCACTTATCTGATGGTTTGTTTTATTGTCTTTATGTTTCTATGTTTCTATGTAATGCACTTTGGAGACATTCTTGTTGTTTAAATGTTCTATACAAATAAAGTGGATTGGATTGGATTGGATTGGATTGGAAGGAAAAGAAAAGTGACACATGAAACAAAGAGCAATGATGGTACATATCCAGCAATTCAACTTCTCTGTGAATGGCATGTGGCTCTTTGTTATAAAGTGTTATCAAGCTTTTTTTCAGAGATTCTTTTGACCAATCAACGGACCACAGTGTTTCTACTAGGGCTGAAAGATATATCGTTATCGTATCAATATCAAGATGATAATTCAAGATATTAATATCCCAATATTGAAGATATCAATGATGTAGATTTTCCCAGCTCACCCTGCATGTAAAGCTCAGACAGTCACATGATTATTGGTGACTTTCTGTTAATGTTGATGACTGACAGTGAGCTCTAATTAATTAACCCCCATTTCCACGTCCTGTTATATCATGATGCTTTTATTTTTCTGAAGAACACTTAGTTTTCACAAAACCCAGAGTCATATTATATCACATCGATATCTAGATATCTGGCATTAATATCATTTAGACCTAGTTTCTAGCTCCACTTCTTGGGGTGGGGTTGGTGTATCTGACACTCCCAACAAAAGGGAACTAAAAAGTGGGTATGGGTCAGTGATTTAGGGACCGTACTTGGTTTTAGTAAAATGAAACGCCACAAAATGCATGATGCACCAAGACAAACCAAACTGAATTGCTTGCTGGAATTGCTTCCTCCTTCTGGTTGGGCAACCCTCTGACCAGCCGGTTTGTAACATTGATTGATTGATTGAAGCAGAGTCGGTGAGAGATAGGTTGTGACGTATAAATGTGAGGTGATACCAACCACAAAAGGCGTCCCCCTCTGTTTCCAGCTGCAGAGTTAAGTCCTCCACTGTAGCACTGAAGAAGTGTCAGGGAACCAAAAAAAGACTGGGGAGTTAAAGCTCTCAGATCATCAAGACATCCACCAAAAATGGAAACAGATGTCTGGCTTACATTTTGCACAAGGGTTCTCTCTTGACTTGTTTTTGGTAATGAAGTGAGAATAAGAAGAGGCTGAATAATTGAATAAAGGCTACATTACTCAAAGGAAGTCAGCATCTACCACTGCTGCCATTAACTCCACAGTGTATGATAAGTGATGCTGCTTTTCACCACCACAATCACCAACAGTCTGGCTTTTCTTGCTCTGGTTTTACTCACTCTTCAACCGATGTTGGTTTCACGGTGCTTTTTTATTTATGTATTCATACTAAGCTCATCTCCCTCAGTACAGAAGACTATTCTAGTGTAGTATCACTGCCACCAAGGCTAAATTGATTGCTTTTTTATGCAATAAATGCTTATCAGTGACCCCTACCCGACTCGATGATTGATTTACAGTGTGACCACGACTTTCATTGATACGTCCACTGGTGAAAGTGTGGACGTGCATGCTAAATTCTCATTAGAGCTGTAAGAGATGATGGCGTTGTGAAATCTCATTGGAATTCATGGCTGTTGTGTTGGTTTGTTTATAGCAAAGTCCACCCTCAGGCTGTAGCTACTTTGCTGACGGCAAAGCATAAGTGATCACACAGAGCGCAGACATCAGATACTTTTTGATCCATACCTTGACCAAAGGTCCTTGACCTTATAAAAAGAGAGAGAGAGAGAGAGAGAAAGTGCTGAATGGATGTTTATTAATCAATCAAAAGGGGGAAGAAGAAGTCTTTCTAATTTGTGTTGTTACCTGATACCAGTCAAGAAGACTTTATGCAGCTTGATCCATCTGTAAGTCTTTGCTTATAGACATGAGGAGGAACATGTGGTTGTTAGTATGACAACATGAATCAATACATCCTTTATTCATCAATCCATACGTGCATGGCACATTAGCTGAAGGAATTGTTATGCAACTGACATGGGTGTAACGTGATAGATCATGTTATTTAAATCATACATGCATTGTATAATAGTTGTTCTCCACAGGGGAAACACCCCGCGAGAGTTGTGTGACGTGTCGACTCATAATTAACATCACACAAAGCTGCACTGTAGCAACAACCGTTGGACTTTCACTATTTAAGCTGCAGCAGTGAAAGTCACTCCAGTAATTTCTTGGCCATCTTATTGAAAAAGATGGTTTCAATCACAAGCAAATGTTGGCCCTTTTCTCTGACGCCAGATTTTTTCTGGATTTGTACGATGACACCAGTGCAACAGCCAATCAGAACAAGCCCCAAACCAATCTGACTGTAAATAGTAGATGACTCCACTTTGTCCAGGACAGTTGTCTACTATTTAATGGTTGTTATTCTTGATTAATTTCTGTTTTTTTAGGTTATATTTGGGAATAAAAACATGAGTCCAATTTGAAACTCTTCACTCCTGTTCAAAATGGGGACGCTCATAATGTTTCTCATTTTTATGACAGATAGTCCAGTAAATTTGTTAGGTACTGTACATTGCTGTTATGATCAATATGTCCATCTGTCAAAGACTTTTAGTTATTGTGCAACATTATTATGTCAATCAACCTTTATTTATATAGCACCAAATCATAACAAATGTTATCTCAATACACTTAATAATAATAATAGTAACTTTATTTATAGAGCACCTTTAAAAAACAACAGTTCATAAAACGCTTTACAGCAGAGATCCACAGCAAAATCAGCAAAAAAACCCAAACAAATAGTGAATCAAAATAGCCAACAACATTAACATGAACAATATAAATTAATAATCATACAGACCAAACAGAAGTAGAAGAGAAGAGAACCCAGGCAGTGCAAGACCCTATGATGAGACCATGAGGACCAGAGGTGAGAAGGGGTGAAAAAAAGCAAATAGGAACAGGAGAGAGGATGAAAGCAACATACGTGAAATATAGTGGTGAATAAATAGGTAAAAAAGAGGATAAAACAGCCTATAATTAGAATGGAAATGATACCTGGAGTGCTCAACTCATTAAAAATACAGGGTTCCTACACACCCTTAAAAAGTATTAAAAAGTCTTAAATTTACAAAAATGTTATATTCTGGTATAAATAAATTACTTAAAGGTCTTAAATTTGTCAAGGCAGGATTTGTTAATGTTTTATTGATTTTTTTTTTTGTGAGACTTTTCGAGAAGGTTATTTAGAGCGAAATCTGTCTCACAAGCTGCTGATATAATTTATCTGCATCCTAGCAAAGCAGTCTGTGACTATGGGTCCCTGTTTGCATATTTACGTACAGATATTAACCAATGAGCAACTTAATGTTCGATAAACAGTCAAAAAGTAAAGTTGAATGAGTCTCATTAAGTGACACACGCTATGATTTGGTTGTAATGCAGCAGGATCCCCAAACCATCGACTACATTTATGCGTTTTTGGTCTTAAATTTCATTGCCAAAAGCTGCAGGTACACTGAAATAAATAAATAAATAAATAAATAAAAATATAAATAATTAAAAGACATTTACAAGATATTAACACGTCAATACCTGTTTATGTTATTTTTAAAATTTTGTTCTATTACTTTTATTTTTATTAAGAGACCCAACATCAAGACAGGATAAGGAATCTTATCTCATCTTAATCCACCATGAGTGTTGCACTTTGCAGCAGCTTTTAGAAAGAAACCAGACTCATGTTAGACAGACATCCATCTAAACTGTGTTGGGAGAGAGAGAGAGAGAAAATGAGAGAGAGAGCAACAATCCAGATGAACCTACAAACCAGCTCAGAGACTCCCAGAGGATCATGGTTAATAGCTGTAATGGTGCATTAAGATAAAAGTTAGACTGATAGATAGAGGAGAAAGGGAAACAGAGGCCTTGTGTGTAAATGTATAAATCTCATGTTGAGTATTCTTTCGTTTTACATTTAAAAGGAGATGTTCCTGATGAAATCATTGTTTCACGTTTACACTTAAATGATCAGTCACTGAAATCCAGAAACAGTTTGAACAACATTTGGCGTCACTTCCCAGATTGATTGGTACTCTTCAACACACAACCAGTCTCACCGCTCCAATCAGCGAGACATGCAATGATCGCTTTGTCATTCCTCTCCTGAATGTTTACACTCAGCAGGTTTCCTCCGTTTCAATCAGGAGCTGTTGGCACAGAAATGCCTTCACATCAGAGGCCACTGTTTTGATTGCTTCCCTCACAATTTCATGTTCAAAAAGCTGTTGAACAGGTGACGTGGAAAACATGTTTCAACATTTGCGTAGCCTTACAAGGAAACATTACAGGGCGATATTACACACACACAAAAAAAAACACATGTTGGTGTTACATGCTCCAATTTGAAGCTTTGGTTCATTCTAATTTTTGTCCATAAGGCTACGGAACCCCAAAAGAGTCATAATTAAATAAATGAAAACAACATTTTGGAATAAATACCATTTTGATAAATAATAAATTGTGAAATAAGGTAATGTTATCATGATTCTATATTTCTGCTGAAAAAACACATTTTGAAGTAAAAATTGACTCTGTAAAAAATATTTGTTTTGGTTTTCTTTATTTTTTTATTTTGTTACAAAAGCTTGGAAAATTATGGAAGTATATTGCTGCCATGATTAAAAAATAAATAAAAGTGACATTGTACCAGGTAAAAAAAAAAATTGTGATATTATCTAGTTATTTCGAGATGCGTACCTCGTTATTTCGAGATAATTATCTCGTTATTTTGAGATACCTAACTCGAAATAATGAGATAATATCACAAATTTTTTTTACCTGGTACGATGTCACTTTTATTTTATTTTTAATCATGGCAGCAATATGCTTCTGTAGAAAATAAATAAAGAGTCATTATTTTAAATAGTATGAAATTGTTAAAAAATTCAATATATAAAACATATTTCATAATAACATTGCCTTATTTCACAATTGAATGCCCATATTATATAGTATATGTCTATTATTTATCAAAAGGGTTTTTTATTTCAAAATGTTACTTTTATTTATTTAATTATACACTTTTGGGGTTCCATATGAGGCTGCCAAATATTTTTTTTTGCAGTAGTTAAATCCAGTTTTATCACATGTATTTAACTTGGGATAAGACGGACATGTATCCACACAGAGGCAAAGCACAATTATAACACATGAATGAAAGAAAACAGACATTTTTTATTTTATGGCACTTTCCTGCTCTTAAATCATCTCCCCACACAGACAGAAATGTTGTAAGTCACCACGGGCGACCGCTCAGCACTTGTAACTGTAACTTCATCATAAACTTACTGCTTCAAGTACCCAATGAGGAGTTTTATGGCTCTAAATCTGGGGATGTATTTCTCTGCCTCTGGCATCCCTTCAGCCCTGTCCAAAAAGGTTTGAGCACAAACTGCAGTTAATTAGTCACACCTCATTCAACTGGCAGACTCAAGGTTATTTGACTAATTATGTCCACGTAGGGATAGTTATGCAAATACAACTACGTGAATGGTGATATTTTCTCAAAGAGCTGCAGAGAGGTCGTTATTCCCCATCCTTGCCTCATGACTGGCCAGGAGAAGACAGTGCAAGGTGACGCAGGCTGAATTATGTGCAGCACGACGGCAGGAAGTCACACCTCTGACATGTAAAATGTCTTGTTTCAGATGTAAAAGTCAATGTCAGTTTGGGTGGTGATGCTGTAATGTGACGTTCAAGCTCATCACACCTCAGATTTATGGGCGGTTTCCACCAACAACGACCAGTATACAACCAGAGAGAGTTGATGTGACGCCACTGATACGACTAGGGCTGAAAGATTGAATGTTTTCTGATCTCATTTTTTCAGGACTGATACCGATACCAATTATCGGTTGTTAAGGAGACCGATAACCGATATCTATGACCGATATTCATTTGCAGCAAAAGGGAAAATAATGGCATAAAATTTTGAACAGAAAAAAACTCCATTACTTGACTGTGTTTAAAGCCTTTGGACATATGATTTTCAAACAGCACCCTGGCTCAGTAGCATGTCTTTAAAAGCTGACTGAAAATATAAACAAATAAATACTGCCCTAAAGTTTTCTGCAGAAAATAAGGGCTTCCAGAAATTAACTACTAAAATATTATCTTATCTTTCAAGTGTTTTAAGATCAAAGAAATCTGAAAAAAAATGAAAGGAGTTTTTAAAGTTAAGAGATTATGTTGAATAAATACCTCCCTACAGATGCCACACTACTTTTAGCATAACAGACTCTCTCCCTGTGGTTACAGAGCAGAGAAGTGGACCAGTGAGCCAATGCTATGCTAAAAGCTACACAGCCTTCCCCTTAATGTGCTTCCCTGCATTAATACTGGACAGGGTCGGGTTCATAAGGTTTTTTAACACACACGCTCTCTCTCTTTCTTTCTCTCGCTCTCTCTCACGAACAAACACACACACACACACGCACGCTTCTACCATCACGGACTGTTTCTATATGGACATTAGCCTCAGTGTTGTATGGAGTGATTAGCAGACAGGTGAGGAGAGACCGAGAGCAGAGCTGCCGCCGGTTATGGTTATAAAACGTTATTGGTCTCACAGTAAAGTTGTTGTGAGTAGAGGGCTGAGCTGTTTATTACAATTTTAGGAGAGTCTACAGCGTCATTTACCTTAAAAACATGTATCTGATCTCTGGAGCTTCTCCACAGAGCGCGGACCCCTGTAATGAAACTTTTTTTTATCTCGCAGTGAACTACTCAGGGCGAGTCCCACACTCACTGCTGATTGGCTGTTACTGTGCTGTAGCTCTGTATGTAACCAATCAGACGGAGTTGTGGGCGGGACAATGCTGGAGGCAGAAAATTGACTGCAGACAGAGGCACGCCGGCTTCACGGAGCTTCACTCTTTTAAATGGATCATTATCGATCGTCAGATTAAAAAAAGGGCAAATGCCTATAATCGGCGTGACTGACAGAATCTCTGTTTATTAACGACGATGCTAAGCACCGAAACTTTGTTAATGAACAGAGATTCTTTACAAGTTTTGACAGAAATCAATGTGGATACCTGCTCACCGACACACCTGTCCATGAAATAGATGGGCAAAGTTACCTCTTTATGTCCCTTAAAACCTGACGTGGACAAACATGGGGGTTTGTTTTTTCTACTCCCTGCAGTAATGCAATTATAAAAAGCTTTTTCTAACCTAATTTAAAAAAAGTGAAAGTTTAATGGGGATTATTGTACATTAATTTCAACATACTTCATATTAATATGTAAGTTTTATATCCTCTTTCCATTGTTTCTGTTTGGCAAAATGCTGCCAACTTCTACACACTGCACCGTCAAGAGGCATTTTCACTATGTTGTAACAATGAGTCAGCATTTTAAAGCAACTACTTCAAAGTGGTATTTCTGCACCATCCTCCAGTTTTCAGACTTCACACAGGGTCAAGAAAAGGTAGACAATTGGTTCTGCAACCACAATACACAATAGTTACAGTCTCACCCCACGACTACAGCTGGGCCTTCCTTTGCAGTTCTGGCATGGCCGAGGTTCAGGGCAGTTAAGGGCAAAGTAATCCAAAATGAAACATTGTGCAATAGCGGTGAAATAATATATCTCGTTGTCTCACAGTTGCTCCCGTTCTGGTGGGGAACTCTACTTCAGCCGCAGAAAAATGACCAAGAAAATTACTTTCGAAAGAGCTTGTTGTTTTTTGAAGCAAATAAAATTGTTCACCCAGCACATGAAAAAGCAGGACCCGCTCTCCTCCTCACTTTAAGGTGAGACTAATAAAAAGACTGTACAAAGTTGGTCTGCGGGGTTGGTGGAAAACACAGCTGGAGTAAAAATGAATGGAAAAGTAGTGATGGCCAATTCCTGATAGTCAAAATGGTGAAGCCCAGTGGTGGCCGTTGCTTCAGCTCTGCTTCAAAGAAAAGCTCAGACAAATCAATAAAAAGACTCAAAGCTGTAACTGCATAAATATAAAGGGGATTGCAGTCATGATTGTATAGTCGTATCTAGGGATAGAAAAAGATCTAATTGCGATTTTTCTGGCAGATATTGTGATCTCAATTCAATCTACAAACACTTGAAAAATAAGATAATATTTTAGTAGTTAAATTCTGGAAGACCTTATTTTCTGCAGAAAACTTTAGGGCAGTATTTATTTTTTTATATTTTCAGTCTGCTTTTAAAGACATGCTACTGAGCCAGGGAGCTGTTTGAAAATCATATGTCCAAAGGCTTTAAACATAGTCAAGTAATGGAGTTTTTTTCTGTTCAAAATTTTATGCCATTATTTTCTCTTTTGCTGCAAATGAATATGGGTCATAGATATCGGTTATCGGTCTCCTTAACAACCGATAATCGGTATCGGTATCAGTCCTGAAAAAAACATATTGGTCTATCCTTATTTTACGGTAATTATTAAGTCAGGTGCAGCTTAACTGTGTTGTATGAGTTAAAAGACCGTTAATAGTTTGGTTTCACTCGTTTTACAAAGAAGAGGTTGAGATGATGAGTTTTTCAGTACAGCGAAGGTTTCAGGGGAGGACTCAGTGTCAATTTGACTCTTTTTTAAAAGCCTGAAACAAGAATTTGAAAAAGTGAATAGTACACTGAAGTGCTCTCAGAGGAGCATGTAGCCTCTGATATAATTTGTAGTACAGCGTAGCGCCATAAGTCACACAGGGCGAGACACTTTTCTGTAGTCGCCGAGTCAAACTGTGTTCCTTCAGAGCATCTTCTCTCAGCTCTAATCACCCCTCTTCTGGAGAAGTTGCAGCAGTTGTGCCCTTTTTATAAAGAAACTTTGATTGTATCTTGAAAGACTCGCTCTGTTTCTGTGTGACTTTAGTCTCCGTGACACAGAGCTCCAGGATTAGCGGGTCCATAGCCTCTTAATTAAAGCCAAAAAGAAGAGAGAGGGAAAACTGAGGAACAACAGCAGCTTCAATTATTTATTGACTTGTGACTCAGAAAGTCCTCCTCGCTCCCCTAACACACACCAATGCACAAACACACATTCACACACACACACACAATGTTTCCAGTGTGTGTTGTGGCAATTGTTGAGCAGAGTTTATTATCTCTTGGTACAAATAATGTGGATACCAAACACTACTCTCAATCGGTCTTATTTATCAGAAACTGGCAGATACTAACTGAAACAGTAAACAGCTCAGCCAACCTGTACAGATTGTCCATAATGTGGATTGAACAGGATTTAAATAAGGTAAAAGTAAATAAAACAGCTTCTCAGAGAGTGAGCTGTATGTAACATAACCACAAATGACCTGAATAAGTCTGCGTCTTCCTTACAAAGACGAACGATTTAAGTGAAACCCTTCCAGGCATCGTCTTAGACACAAACCGTCTTTAGTCCCTCAACTTTCTGTGTTAGTTTAAAACAAAATTTAAAGCACTAAACAACTATGAAAACATTTGTTTAACATCTGTGATAATACATTTTTTTTGGTGGACTGAACTGTATAGAAATGACAACTGATGCATTTCAAATGTCCATTTTTTTTTTTTACCCAGACTGAAACTGAGGCAGGTTGTTCAGAAGATCTTTCACCATCTGTGCAAAGTCAAAGCCATGAAGCTTACTTTTGCCTTTTCAAAAGTTTGTCTTAACTTTTTCCCCAGTAGACTTTGTGAAACTTGAACATCCAGTTCCTGCACACAGAAAATTTCAGTTTGCAGAAGAATAACGTTGCCCTGTATTTTGGTTTATTTAAATATTATCTTTCTGTGTAGTATCAAGACATACACCATTCAAATACGATTGTAGATCTACTGAATTATAAGTAGAGAAGTAATGTAAGATGACAGCTTTCAGTATTTGTACAATTTGTGACTTAAATGTTGTGGTTGTATCCATAGGTAGGGCTCTATTTTGTTCAATGTTTTTCCTTTTTTCAGGCGAAACTTTAATCAAAACAAGATCTTATTAGTACAAAAGATGATTTTAAAGGAAGGAGATATATTACACAATATACAATACAATATATATATGTATATATACAATAGGTCAAATATATAAATATAGTGGAAAGTGAGCTCTTCATTGAAATGTCTACAGCGCAAAACCCAAGTTGACAAATCACGTTCTTTTTCTATATGGTCAAATTGTCAATTATGATCCGCTAACAACAGGCCTCATTCAGTTGCACTGTGTAAGAACGTTTAAAGAACAAATCTGGGATTCAGCAATTTATTCTTACTTTAATTTACTCTTGCTGGGAACAAAAGTAGAATTTCTGCATATGCACAAATGATGACGACCAACTTTCTCAGAAAATCTTAACACATTCTCTTTCAAGTAAATGCCCAATGAAACTACTTTTAGTATTAGAAAAAAAAATCCTTTGAAATAATTCAACAATGAAAACTGAATTGACTAAATTTATTGAAGAACCATGAAACTGGTGCCTTTTCCCCCTTGTCATGCTTAAAATATTGCACCTTTAATTATGTACCTAATTTAAAGTTATGAATATGACAATGTACATGTCATTTTTTTATGTTAATTAAATCATTAATCACTCCCACCATTGCAAACGAAATGAAGACATGAAATAAGAAGCTTCTCCTCATGATTTTATACATCTGAGCAAATGATGCACACACAACTTCACTGTTCACTCATAATTATTTGTTCACAAAAATATCCCTCAACTGTTTTAATCTGATTGTGGTTTTGCATACATACTTCTTCTGTGTGCAGAGTAAGAACATTTCTACGCATTTATTCATGAGCGAGGCCTATTGTTGGTGCTAAAATTGGAAAGAACATTGAAGATTATCAATGAAGTCATCTTTGAAAACTCCCACACACAGAAGTTGAAGTCAGAGAGTGTGACCTCAATCAGAAATGTAAAGTACAATCGTAACTTTTCAGACATGAAATCGAAAGATGAAAGTGTAGAAACTTCATGGTCAATCAGAATAAAAAGGCCTAAAGTCAGGAAATCAGCTTGTAGTTTCAGTCTCACTGTACAAGAAGACACAGCCAGCTGAGTAGAAATTCATTCTGTTTCTGCAAACAGACTCAGCCAGACCTAAAAAATCTGTCGTGCGAGTCAGAAAGTGGGTCAGGATTGGCTTCGATTGGAACGATCTGCTGTATGTGTTACTCACAATATCTGTGATTCCCTCCTCATTTTGATCTCAGTGGGAAAATATACATTACAAACCATTTCTGCATCAGCACCTGAAAGTGCACGCCACGGTTTACAATTGGTTTAATTGTCTTAAAATTCCTTACATGCAGCATTCAAACATTCAGGACCATTATTTTATAAACAACATCCAACAAATGATTATTCATGGCTTTAAATTAGTGCACGTTGGCATGAACAAACCAGGATATTTATGCATAATCCTGTTTCTTTCATTCGTTCCAAGTCACTTGTTCAGTCTTATTGAAAATAAATCAGTGGCACACAATTAGTTAACCTGAGTCCTTGGTCTTTGAGGGGAAAAAAAAATAATTGTATTTCCTGTGTTCCCCTACTCCTCCACTTGTTTCCATGGC